>JAYMTK010002078.1:0-14648 GCA_036897405.1 Pelargonium myrrhifolium | reverse complement strand
AGATGTTAGTGATTTATGATCCAACTTTTGAAGTTTATAATTCAATTAGATAAGGGTTGAGTAGATAATAAAAATATGGATCGAAAATCAGAACGTTTTCAATTAATCAATTTTGTTTAGTCAGTTTGATCTTAAATTTAAAGTTAAATCATATTTAACACTTATTTGTAAAAAAAAAATACAATTATATTTTATCGATAAAATTTACTTAGTCATATATTATAAATAAGTAAAAAAAAAAAACACTTGCATATAGAACTCATAATAAGTAAATTTATATTAGAGATTTTGAAACATGTAGTTGAAAATAAAGAATTGAATTCTTAAGCAAAATCACTTTAATGTACAAGTAAAATTTTAATGGTAAAATTCGACCTGAACCTCATGTTGGTCGTAGGAGACTAGGAGTAGGTGGGGGTCTGTTCGTTGGTCTTTTCATGTATTCTTTTTTTTTTGATCAGCAGTCTTTTTATGTATTCTGATTTGACATATTAATGCTAAGTTTCTTTTTGCATTAGGAAAAAAAAAACTTAATAGAAACCTAGGCATAGTTGGATGAAAAAGCTAGTATTTAACTATTTCAGCCAACTGTTTCACATTTTGGCAAATAATCATCATATTGAACCAGAATGTGGAACCAAAAACATGTGTTTGTTGCTTCTTTTTATTTTTTTAATCAACAAGTGTACCAGGCTCGAAGACCAAGTAAAATCAATCCCATCTCCTACTGTGTAATGCATTGTGTTTGTTTATGGGATTGGTTCAGTAAGAGAAGACAAGTCAAAGATTGGTATATACTATAAAAGCGGGATAAAAAAAAAAGTTTATACTTTATAATGCGTATTAGAGCGTCACATCATCAAATTTTTAATTTTGTCCCAAGTTTTTTTCATAATTACAAAACAACACATTTTCAAATTTAAATTGTTTAAATAAGAAAAACCATAAAATCAGATCAAATGTTTATTCAAAACCATATATATCATATGTTATACTACTTTAATTGCAATTTAACAATATTAGTGATTTATGTATAGTAAAAAAAATAACGATCCGTGCAACGCATAAAGCAAAACTAGTATAAATAATAATATGAATAAGAGATGGGATCTCAGTTTCACTTCGGTGGGAAAGAATCTAAGCATTGAGAGTTAGATTCAATTGCAGCAAAGACATACTTACAAAGACATACTTGTTCAGTTCACCAGTTCCTGTTAGGGTTTAATGTATATCAGTTGAGTGATATAAAGTTATATCAGTTGCACTAATAAGGTGGTGACACCTCATTTAAAATTATGAATCTGGACAGGTCGCTCCGCTTCCCCAAATTCACTTGGATGAATATAAGTGATTTTAAATGAGGTGTCATCACCTCATTGGCTTTGTTAAGTTACAACTGATATAATTTTATATTAGTCAACTGATATACATTTTACCCTTCCTGTTATTACAGGAACAAATTAAATGTTAAATAAAACAATGTACACAAATAACTTGTCAAAATTGCAGTCAGATCTTCAAATATTACCATCCAAAATATAAACTTTCTGACTAATTTTTTGTATACTTTAATCTAACAGTGTGAAAACTGAAAACACAGATGGAGATTTAAGATTTCACAGTCCATATACAGTGTAAAGCACCATCTGAAATGAATACTTTCTCCAACATATACAAGTTTAGGTCAGGCTACTACTTCGCGTTTTAACTCTGTCTATTATCATCTGCCTACCCGATAAATCTTCTTCATACACGACAACCTGCATATCAACAAGTAACAAGGTCATGAGCAATGAATGCGGTTTAAAATCCAAGTGACACAACCACAAGCCTTCAATAGATTCAATCTTCAATACTGCAAGCAAGCAAGCACTCCTGAGATTATTGAAATATATTAAATATGAGCTCATACCTGAGACTCGGTTTGTGTTTCACTAAAACCATCATACATGCCTGTAGTACCTACAACTCCAGAAGTAGATACCTCATCTTTTTTCTCTGCTCTGAAAAGATAAAACAGGCACAAAATCAAGTCAAAACATGCATACTTGACAAAGAAATGAATATGCCTTCTTATTTTTCTTTACATGCGAGTGAGAATAATTGGTACTTCTTTTTGTTGAACTCATTTTTGGATCAAGTTCATTGGTTTACAGGGAACTAATTCCTTTCAAGTTGATAAAATATTGGTCATATCAAGTGTGAAGTTGTGAGCACTCTGCAAAACCTAATTTGCAAAATCACCAAAGCCCATTTTTTCGTAGTAGTCAGCTCCAAAGAATAACTCAATGTTGTGCAACTAACAATTTGATTTTTGTTATTCAACTCCCATGTTCAGGCATCCAGCTGAAATCATTAATTACATGGCGGAGCAAAAACAATCTATGAACTACTCTTGTGGAGATTCAATTCTAAGTTTATTAGAATTAGGGTAGATGTTATTGAAATTGGGAAATATTGTATTTAGGAAAGTTTAGTTTAATTTCCTAGTCTAGTTTATTTCCTATTTCTAGTTTTAATCTTCTATATAAATGAGTCTCTCTTGTACTAGTTATAACAAGTTATTCACATCAATAAAATAAATTCAACAACTCTAAAGAAAGAAACGATAATTATTATGTGTAACAACACTAGAGCAAGTATTTTCATTCACAAAAATCTGTAGAATTAAAAGAACATAAAAAAGATCACCTGTTTAACCAGTGTGATAACGAACTGACAGAGTAAGTCTCTGATTGATCTTGACCACGGATGGAACAATCAGAAGAGTACACCTGTTCAACCATTAAGGAATGAAACCAATGCAACTACTCCAACATAAAGTAGATACGAAAGATATATTAGAATATTCAAGGATACAGTTTTATCGCACGCAGTACTCCCCGGTGATTTGAGGTCTTGAATCTTATACAACAAACAATGAAAGTGAGAGAACTGAATGAAATTCGCAAAACATTTATAGAGCATCACAGAATCACAAGTAGTATTTTACCTTACTCGTCTGCTCCAGCAAGTCCTCGATAGCAGCAGCTACATCAGGAACAACATGAGAAACTTCTCCAGCATCTTTTGATAAGTCATTTTTTGTGGAACTTATATTGCAAGCAGGATAATTTTGATGTGCTCCATATGTAAACAGGTCCTTTTGCTCTTCATCTTCCAGAAGTCTTGTCCTTTTACTACAGCCACTTGATTGATTTGCTTCATCCCTAAAGCTGCTATTTCTATTAACTGTCGCTTGACTTTGTGTGGTCCTCACCTCTTCTGATTGACTCAGATACTGAGATGAATTTTCTCCGGATATCAGTCGTATAGCTTGCGTAGGAAACTGGGTCATAGTGCACAAACCTGCTTCTCTATCTTGAGGAGTAACTTCTTTTGGACAAAATGATTCCACAGAAACAACTTTATTCTGCCAAAATATGTGATTGTATGCAAGTATATTGCCCATTATCACTTTATCAGTTCATAGAAGAAGGTACGTGAAGATTTAGCAAGTGCAACAGAAAATAGAGAATTATTGATATACCTGCCTGACACATTCATATAGCCATTCCGATGTAATTGATTTTATTCCCCATTTACAAGCTGCTTCGTATTTTGGTCCACTGGCAAACTTGCAGAACAGATGTGTGATCTTTTTTGTCAGTTTTTCCACTAATTTAGCACCAAGAACAAAGCATAAATTTTTTAGTAGCAATCTATCTTTCTCTTCATACTGTGAAACACAAAACCGGAACCTTTCAAACCCATGCAATGGTATCTGGCAGGGAAGCGGAGAATAGAGAATGTGACTACCAACATCCAGCAAGCATCCATCCTTCAATACCAATGTTTTATTTCATTAGCAATTGTTCGTAGACGGAAGTAAAATATTTTTCCATGAGAACATAAAGCAAAAAGAATGATGCAATTAGTAATAAGTAAAGATCATTAAACTATGGCAGAATGGGTATAACAACATGTTGCATTAGCAATCAATACTTTTAATCTCCATGTCCTCTTTTTCTCATTGGAGAAAAAATAAAATGCACTTTATTTTGGTTCTTCACTTAATCTGCTGTTCTAACAAATGAAAGAAAGAGAGGACGAGAAAACATCAAACCAAGTCTTACTCTAAACATTGATGCATATATTAAACTGCTGTCCTACACTTCCACATGATGTTTTCTCCAATTCACTAAGGATGGAATAATAAAAAATTGAAAGGCCTGGAGAAGACGGTTTTTTTATATAAAAAATCTGCCTACTTTTCTTCTTTGCTCTCTTCCCAAGGTCAATCAACTACTCCCTTCCCTACCATACCACATGAATATTGGGTAGACCATACATTAACTGAATTCTCAATTAAGGAGCAAGTATATGGCAATCTTGATAAGCCAAACATTCAAATCACAGACTTAAGACGTGTCCATCAACCAATAATATCATTCAGTTTGCGAGTATATGACCATACAACTATTAAAGACTTGGGATATCAGATTTTTAAGTCCAACACTCATTTTGATTAAGGATTATATGCAATTTTAAAACAGTGCAAAATTAAGGATTATATGCAATTTTATCAAAAAGCTGAAATATAGTTGCCTGTGCAATTATGTCACTTCCTCTCCCAAATTGAGCAACATTCAGACAAAACAGACAGAAACAAAATGTAATTCATGCTGAGGCTCAATCTACTTCACATCTTTTTCTCCTGGGTACTATAATTAGAACTCACAAGTGGGATAACTTTAATAATACACCTTTGTTTAGATTTTAATGTTTGGAAAGCTGGAATTTTAACATTTTTAGTTTTTTACTTTATGAAAGTCACATTCTTTTTTGGACAAATGAAAAAGGAAAGTGTGAGATCCAATCTGGAAAATAGGGGAGTACTGTGCATAACTTTTTTGCATCTAAACAAACACTAACATATATAAATTATCTATATTATATGAAAAGTGTTCCCTGCAGTACACTCAAAGATAATACAGATATGACCCTGTCCGTGTGCTCAATGCCTCAATTATTGGAGTTTCTGTTCAGACACCCACGTCTATGTCAGACACAGCGCTTATATTGGTGTCCATGGACATAGAAAAGTTTTAGAAAAAAACGGTAAGTATGTGTGACGAAAAGAAGAGAATGTTTAGTCACATGTACCTCTAAACAAGACCGAATCCAGTGACTGGATACAAAAGTAGTTTGTGAAACATCAGCATACTTGTGTAACCCACCATGACACTCGATTGTAAAGTTTACATTCTGTATAACATGATCACTCACCACCTCTCCTCCACCTTGATTTACCCACTGCACAATTTCAGCTCTCTAAACCAAGAAAACATAAGTTAGTAATTATAAATACTTGGGATCAAACACAACAAACAAATTACAAATTGGAAAGCAGATACAGCAGAGCTAACTAGTTAATATGACAGCTAAAAGTTTCTAAGGTGAATTAACCAATTTTACATTTTAAATGTAATTTTGGCACTGTCCAAACATATCTTAGAGGATTGATGTTTTGTGATGCAAACATAGAAACACAATGATATCGAGACATCTACATAGATGGATGATAACTATTCAGTTTTCCGATCACCTGATAACTATGGAATATAATATATTCCATCAATACAAAAGCTTAATCAATTTCTTTCCTGTCAAAGTTTAAACCAGATATGGAAGTTACAATCCATTACGGTATATGTAACATATTTCTTTTTTAGCAACATAAAACATAATTCTTTTGTAGATGCTTTCTTTTAGCATTTGATAATTAAGCCAATAAACCTGGGAATAAACAAAGGAGTATAGCTTATGAACCAATGAATAATTGAGTTGTTTTGTTGGGATTGATGAGGATGTAATAACTTCTGGTTATCTAGGCTATCAATAAGTACGTATCACATTACTAAAGTGTCTCTTGCATGAACATCTCGATGTAAGTGCCCCTGTTAGACACTTATATCTTCTACGCGAACAACCTGATCCATGTTCATTGATAAGTTTTAACCCAAAAGCAGTATGTAAGAAGTGATTTCAAACCCCACAAAAATCCATGAGGGGCACTTCAAAACTCCACCTCATTTGCCGGCTTAGCACGATTGGCTTGGCACCAATATGTAAGGGCCAAGAGAAGCAAATCGGACTTCATACTTCTCTTTTTTATGTTCCAACTCAAAGGCCTAAGCTGCTAGAAAAAAGAAGCTCCACTGTACATACAAACACATATAATTCAACTCATCTCAGCTACTATCATCTATCAACTCTGAATCTTATAATATTTGATTTTGTGAGCCTAATTTAGAGTTAATACTTAATACTCTGTGGGTGTTTGTGTTAAGTAGTAGTTATAATTTTATTCTACCCTAAGTCCATACACATCATACTGCTCACCTTTCCCTTCTGCCATATCCCTGATTGTAACCCAGTTGAGTTATTCTCAAGGACATCAAGTATAAATAATAGAACTCCATCAGTTTGACCACATAATTACCAAGACAGGTTCAAATAGTTCACTGTACAGTACTTATATACCACGAATGACAGCATATTTGAAGCATGGCTTCATGCACTAAAAACTGATTCTAAAAAAAAAAAAAGGCGGCTCAAAAACAGCCTTACTAGGCTTTAGTAGAGAGATTATTAGAAGGAAGCAACCTTACCATTGCACTAAGACTCACTATAAAAGAAAGAAAAAAAAAACAAAAAACAAAACAAAATATTGAAATTCAACAATTATAAATAGACAAGACATATATTAGCAGTTAGCACCACATAAGACTTTCAATTCCTTAACACAATTTACTAGATGCCACTTGGCATGTCTAAGTTAGGTAAAATAATTCTGCTCATCCAAGATTACAACCCCCTGGGACCCCATTATACAGTTCCAAAAAAAAAAAACTATCCTCTGATATAGGAATCATTTAATGCAAAAAGGGTTAAATCTAAGTTCGCTAGTTCAAAAAACTAATCTAAGCTAAGTAGCCAAATCAATTTGAAATGGTTGGGTTTAGGGTGACGATCCATTCGTTCTCAATATACCAACTCTAGCTCTTTCCCTGTGCCAGAGTGCACATATTCAACCCTACTTCTGACACGAATAATCAAACATTTGTTTATCATACTATGACACAAATAATCTAACACTTGTTTAGCAGTTAGTATAATAAGTGTGAACTGTGGATCTACTAAAAAATATTGCAATGCAATTTCCAATGGAACAAACAATATATTATGCCATAAAACCACCGGGCACAATCAATTAATTTTATCAAAAGTAGGCTAAGCCTTCGTGCCAAGTTTTCAGGTTGAGGTTGCGCACCCTAGTCCTACTTCTAAAATTAGTAGTCCATTAATTTCTACCACATTATTATCTGCATCGATCAACAACTTTCACAACGTAATTTCCAATGAAACAGCTTACAATGGCATAAAACCATTAGGCACATCATTCAACTTTATGAAAATCAGGCTACGGTCCAAGCTGCAAAAGATACCCCTATACCAAAATGATCCATAAGTCTAGCTTATTCACAGTAATTCAGCAACTGAACAACTTACCCTATCTTCAGGAAAGGAATTTGAAAAACGGAATATCCTCCCTGAAAATACAGTTGATGACGTCCTATTCTGGACACTGGAATCATGTTGCACCTTCGGCTGAACTTTACTTTTATCATCTGCAACAGAAGATAGACTCTTGTTATTCAATCTCACTGTTGCTTCCCCATTTCTGCTGATTTTTGGTCTTCCCGAGTTCATATTCTCTAGTAACTTGTCAGATGGAAGGCTTAGATGAGCTGTGGGAAAAAAAAATGGCATGCCAAAAGTGTATTGGTTACTGACTCCAAAATCACAAAGAAGCAGCTGTACCAGTGACAAGGATGAATCTATCGCCGTGAAACAAATAACACAACAGTACAAAACAATCTACAATGAGAAAGTATCCAATTCACAAAATAAGTAGCGAACCTTTTGGAAGAAGTAAATTACTAGCAATATGCCTCTGGGCAACAGGAACTTCTTTCTTTTCACGATCACAATCTTTGAGCCATGTGGGGTTAACCACATAAATTACACCCAAAGCAGCAAGGCTCCTTACCTCTCTTTTTTCACTGGTACATTACACAAGCATGTGAGAGAAAAAGTATCAATGCAAAAGTAGGGGGCATAATACCCCTATTGCAAGATCAGCATATAGATAATTCAGATAAAAGAAACCAACAGACATGCACGGACATTATCAGACTTTAAACATGATGCAGTTATTGGAAAGGGGTTGCATATCTGTTAAAAATTATAACTATCCCAAATATAGATTTGTGTGTATATGTTAAGGTTTTTATAGATTTACAACAATAAAACTGAAATAACCTAATTAACAAAAACGTTGTTTCCTGTTCAGGTAGGTTATCCTGATACAAATGCTTACCCCTAGTCAGTAAGTCTTGGTTAAGTGTAATGTGACGAGGCATATGAAATTGAATGCAACACAAAATGCCATGAAGTGCATAAAATCAGAATAACTTACATCTCTGAAGGAGTTCCAACTATTATGTGTGTCAATTTTTCATTGGATGACATATACCTAGACCCCCCTCCTTGACGCACCATATTTACTAGTTTGCGCATTTCAGAAGCTTCAAAACCAACAAGGAATATTCGACAGTCTGACAAGTACAAATCATCATTGTCTTCGGTTTGGGAATCATCAGCAACACAACCATCCAGATTTATTTCATTTCTAGGCTGCATTGTTGCCGCTTGATCATCCCCCTCATTGGTGAAAAAGGGAGCATCTGAGAACGTTGAAGACATATCCTGAGAAAGAGTAGCTTCCAAATCTGGATCTGTATATACACCACAAGGAACAGCTGGAACATATGAATCAGCAGCAGCTGAGGATGAAGCAGGTTGTGAACTTCCAATGCACTTTCCTTGGCTATGTTGGGGGATTACCGTTGCAGTTTTTATTGAAGATATAGAACCACCCTGAACAGGATACAACCCCTCACTAAGACATGCTATACATGAAGAAAGATACACAAAGTCAGATATCATACATAGAACAAAGTAAGAGCAAAAAAATAAAAGATTACGTTCCATCAAATAAATATAGTAGTAACTTAATGCATTACCTCTTCTTGCAATGGATTGATCAAACCATTTCCGAGATACAATATGAATGTGGCCCCATTTCTGAGCAACCTTATATTTGTCACCTTCAGGAGCTTATGGCAAGTCAAGGATACAACTGTTTCTTAACTAACCTAACATTTAACAATAATAAAATAAATAAGCAAACACATTGTAACAGGTGATTAACTGGATTGGATAGATCTTTTTAAGAGTAGCTTTTAGAAGAAAAACATGCTTAAACAAACAACAGAAAAATGTAATCAGTATGCAAAGCAGGATCTTGCAAGAATCTTCTTCTTCTTTTTTTTTTGATCAGCAATACCAACACTCCTGATGGTTCTGATCGGATTTGAACCTAAGATCTTGAGGGGAAATCTAAGTGCCTTAAACCACGAGTGAAGTTTGAGCAATGCCACAAACAGTTCCAACATCAAATGATACTACACATTTGCTAGTTTGACTAGAAAAGTACTTGGACCAATCCCATCCACCGGTTTGATCAGACAGCAAGCATTCTGCTGGGGCGTAAGCAAGCTAGGACAAGCCAACTCGAAACATTGTTGGTCCTGAGTCAAGCTTGATTAGTATGGCATTTAGCAAACAAACCAAGTTATATGGACCATCCCGACGCATCAAAGAAATCTTAAGAAGACTTTGTAATAAATTCAATACTATGTTCAACCTAAATCAAGTATTTAGTTGCTCAAAATTGACGTTTCTATGGCAAACATTCACCACCAAGCACCTTAGCCAAGCACTATCAAGTCAACTAAATTAGCTTAATTTTTCATATAGCCCCTAATGAAACATAATGTTCTAAAAATTGACATCAAGGAAAATACAGCAGCTTAAATTTATTAATTCTTGTACATAATTTATAATCCAAAGAATCAAACTTGTGTTGATCAATTTAACAAAGTTAAACTCCCTTTCTCTTAAGGAGCCACACAAAGGATATATCACATATCAAATGAGTGCACTTCCTAGTCAGTTCAGCAGAATACTTCCCTCCATTGTTTATGATAAGCTTTTCAACCTCCTTCCGCTCCTCTGTAAGAAACAAGCACATTCACATCACACAAGGAAGCAGTTGTATCTTGTTCTGAAAAAAATGGTACAAGATAAATACAACCATGTCTACTCAAAGCATCCTTTTACCTGCTCGAATTCTAGTAACACAAATTATCAGCCCATAAAATGGAAGAACCTTGAATGACTCCTGAGGAACAACGCGATGCTCATTCCAGCATTGGTATAACCAATTCACAGTGACAATTGGCTTCTTCAGAATATTTGAAGCCCACTGTGCTAGAGAATATCAATTGGAAAAATCAGTGGCTGCCTTACACCAAGATTGACAAGATATTAATTAAAGGCAAAGCAAATGCTGCAAATGTCTACAGTATTAGTGGATACCAGCTCTGACTTATGTCCATTAGCATGTGCTATTATTCTGCTTGGCAGTTTAATCACAAGTAATGTAATCTCAGTGACAATATTTATATACACATCGCCAATATTACCCCCAACTTAAATTGCAGAAGTAATGGAAGTTTTATGAAAAGTGTGAAGCATCTTCCCAACCACACTTCCCAGTTAAATATTAATGGCTGATGCATAGGAAAAGGCCAAGAAAACTAGTAACATCTCCAAGTATAACATACAACTTAAAAGATTAAACCTTCTATTGAAAAGTAAAAAGGAAGCAACCTTATACTTTGCAGCTGAGACATTCTTCACAATGACAAAGCTAACATCCATAGATGCTTTTGTATGCAACACTCCCCCCATTTCAGTGACCAACTTTCCTATCTTAACCTGCAAAACAGCTATAAGCATTAGAACGAATTCTTTTTCTCTCTTTTTTCTATTTTAGCATGGGGCTATTTGCATGTAGAGAGTAGCAAGAGAGACGTATCAAGGACATGCAATCCAAAACATACACTTTAAAAATAAATAAATAAAACAAATTAAGTATAAAATAGGAGTAGGGAAAGAAGATCAAGTTGTAATTCGATACATGTTCAGTTTTGTCCAACTCCAAGTTGAGAACAAGTGGCTCGCATCTAACTACCAAATTTTATTATTTGGTAGCCATGGCAACATTTAATCCTTCAGCTGGATACAATGCTGATAGTGGTGGGCCTTGGCAGTTGGCGCTGTTAGGTGCAAATTATACATACATTTTATGGATGCTTCTCATGCTTAACAGCAGAATTTGAACTCGTTTTCTATGATTTTTTAGTAGTTTTGTACCATCTTCTTGATATGATCCGCTTGGAAAAGTTTGGTGTATTTTGCAGGAAACATGTGAAAATGAGACAATTAGAGAAAAGAAACGCTACGGAATGAAGCATCAATCAAAAGAATGAAGAAGTGGGTAGAACAAAGAAGGAGCAACATGTGGTCTGCTAAGCAAGCCGTGTGGCCATGGATAATTTGAGATATACAAACCTGCAAGATCACGCAAGGCATGTGCAGATACAAGCAGGTCACGTGACTAGTCACAGAATCTAGAAACCTGAAATCCTACAAGCTATCCCACGGTGTGTCCTATAGCTCACACAGCATGTAGATGCTATTTGGATAGAGCACAGGGTGTGTCACAATCCACACACCATGTGGGATTGTGGGCCTACAATAACAAAAGAAAAGAGAATTAATGGCATTTCGGTTATCTTTTCTTCCCTATATAAGTTCACTTTTTCTTCATAAATCACGAGTTAGATCAGAGTTCATTTCCAGAATTAGAGTTAGGTTAGTTTAGAGAGAGAAGTTCTGGAAAGAAACACAAGATCTAGACAGAGAATTATGAGAAATTGGAGATCAAGTGAAGATCAAGCAATGAATTGAAGGAGATTCTAGACTTGTATGCTAAATTATTATCTCAATCTTGTTATGCTTGTACAATTTGTTGTTGAATTCACGAAGTTCAATTGATTTTGGGAATTTATGATTTCAATGGCATTTTTGGGCTAAATCCCTCATTTGTATAGTTGAATGATCTTAATTATGTGATTGCATGTAAAATTTGTTACATTGTTGCATGATTGCCTTAAACAATTGTTTATTGTCTTTGAACTTCAAGCAAGGGTTGAATCGACAGTAAAATTCCCTAAATCTCAAAATTCCAGTGCATCTATAGAGATATTATTAAGTCATTAGAATCAGATCACGGAGGCAGTTAGAGATAGATGTGACTGAATTAAAGTAAGTCATATCTTAACTCGGCAAGTAACGCAAGTTTAAGAGCATTCATGAACTTTTTCATTGAGAATGCGTATGTGACCTGTATGATCTTGTTGTTAAGTAGTTATGTATTGACAAGGAGATGAATGACCTTAGTTTTTTCATAATTTTGGTACATTAAGTTAGATTTCATTTGTGATTTTCATATCAGCCAAAGCAAGCTTAGCCATACATTGAAGACAACTAACTGCTAAATTTAAGGTGACATTGACGCTTCCATATTAAAGGGAAAACAAAATATTATTTACCAGCACTGCAACATCATTCAATCATGAACCAAAGAATAGTCACAAGTTCAAAAATGATGCATCACCGACTCAGTACCTTTTCATCCATGTCAAAACCAGAAGCCAGTACTTTGACACCATCCAGTGCAAGGCAACAAGTGAAGCCTTCTTTCGGAAGAGCTCGATGTTCTTTGGCACAAGTTAGAACACAATGAGGACCTGCTCGAGAATTCAAACATGTATCAAAGCCAGCATCCTTGTACCAAATCAATTGGAACTTTAACATGCCCATGATGAAAGTATGAGTAAAGCACTAATTCAGCCATCCATCCCACATGGTTCATGACTTCTTAAAACTACCCTTATAATTAAGGTTCCACAATGAAAAAAAGACACAACTTAAACAGTTTGCCCAAGCAAGCATATAGTAAAGGGTCATCTGAAAGACTACAAAGAAATGTATGAAAGAGTCTTTGCTTCAAAGAATCCCAATATTAAGCAAAGCCGACACTTTAAAGGCAATATGTTTTTGAAGTCAAAAAAAAAAAAAAAAGTCATCTAACATTTTCTTCTTTTCTTTTCTTTTAGCATTTTCCACTTAAAAACCATAGATCACATATATATTTCAAATGAACTCATAAATAGTACAAGAAGTGAAGTACTTAAAAATAAATAAATAAATAAAATAGAACATGTAAGATTAAGAGAAAAAATAAGTTATAAATGCAGCAAATTCATGAAAACAATAAAAAGAATATTAAAATTCAAATTCATACCAAGCAAACCCTTCAGTGGAAAAAAAAAATTACGGAGTAGCAAATTAAGCTGCAAAGTAACATGAATTTTAAAAATGGTAGAAATTAAGCTGCAAACTGACATGAAATTTCAAAAATGGTAGAAATATGAAATAAAACCTAGCCAACTAAGCTGCAGATTAACATCTGTTTAGTTCAACAACAACGAGAGCAGCAAAATGTTGAAACCATACCAAGCAAATTACAGCCCTTAGCTCTAAGATCCTCGAATTTCTCCTGCAAAACCAAGATATCAACTCAGAACTAAGAAAATGACGAAATCAAAAGAAAGTGAAGTTGGAATGGTGATTACGTGATCGGGAGAGGAGATGATATGGTAATCGTTAGGGCCATTGCGGGAAGGGTCGCAGCAGAGGAAGACATCAGCTCCATTGAGCTTGAGAGCATCGTGGAGGGCGTCGAAGATTTCGGGCGGAACCAGGTTTCGCGACATGAACACACTCGACCCTTTGAATGTGTCGCTGCTCTTCATCATCTTTCTATTCCAATCTGAATCACTCACTGTTCAGAGAAATTAGGGTTTGTTTATTTGAAATGCCAAGGATTTGGGCAAAACGCAAACGCGGGAAAGGGGTTTACGGGGTTCTGATCTCATGGAGCCGAGGTGCATCATTGGTAGGTGGACCCCAGATTTGGCTTTTTCAAATGTGAATGCGGATTCATGAGGTTCAATTTAAGAGCAGACAACTGAGACAAGCCTCCAAAAAATAAACCAACAGTCTTTAAGAGTTAATAGAGATCGGTCTCTTAGGGAATGGCGCAATAGTCAATACACACATTTTCATATGAGAGGTCATGAGTTCAATTCTCATTGTGTCGGGTGGGGTGGAGTTTTAGATAAACATGAGAGAGCTTCCCCTATTATGTAGCTCAACTAATAAAAATGACTATCGTTACAAGATAGAAACAAAATAATTTCTTTGATCACAAACTAAAAAAAGCAAAAAAAAAAAAAATTATAGAACATATAGCCAAAAATATGGTAAATTAAGGAAACAAACAGTTAGGTAAAACCCATAATGATTAATAATTGGGGAAATTACAGATTACTACCCTATTAGATCCGAATTTGACATGTTACTACCCTAAAGAATTTTCTCTTTCATGTTACTACCCTGATAGACTTTTAATTAGCTTCCGTCTATTTAGTCCGTTAAGTTTAACGGAATTTGACTCTCTCTCATCATGTGCCATGCACATGACTTTATAATTTTTTTCTAAATAC
>JAYMTK010002077.1:0-14650 GCA_036897405.1 Pelargonium myrrhifolium | reverse complement strand
CATTATTGGATAGTACAGGGACCATTTTGGTCCAAAATGAAGTACAGGGACCATTTCGGTCCATTTTTGATAGTAGATGGACCAGTAGGGTACTTTATCCTTGGAGTTAAAACGGAAAAATTCATCCCTTGTGACTCTATTTTCGACGCGAATGATGATTAATCTGAGTGTATATAATTTAGAGGTGTTAATTTGATCTCATACTCACTTTGAAAATCTCATAGTAAAAATAAATAAATAAATAAAAACTATTTTACCCACACTTTTATAGTAGAGTAATATGTGCATCAATTGATTGATATAACTCTATATCAGTTGCACTGATAAGGTGATACACCTCATTTAAAATCATGGATCCGGCCAAGTCGCTCCGCTCTCAAAAATTCACTTGGGTGAGTATAAGTAAAATTTAACGAGGCGTCATCGCTCCATTGGCTTGGTTAAGTTGCAACTGATATAAAATTATATTAGCCAACTGATACCATTTTACTCTTTATAATAATATGTCAAATGATGAAAATAACTATTCTAGAATGTACCAAAGCCACCATGTGCATCATATAATTCCTATTTCTTGACTTTAACTTTCGCAAGTACTAATAAATAATTTTCTAAAAGCATAACTAATTAAATACAACTTTAGATTGATTCTCTTTTTATTTTGTGTTGTCACTACCAATTAAATACATGGAAATGGAAAGTTCCTAACATTTCCTGTCCTTATCATATAGGCATGTGACCAAATGCTTATTTATTTGTTTTCTTAAATTATTTTGATTTTGTACTAGGAATTCAAAATACTAAATAAAATATTATTTCAAAAAACAATCAAATTATACGGTAGCTTTTTTTGAGGTGGATTGTACTTGTTTATATTTTAAAGATCAACAATCTAACATATATAATACCCACACTTCTACGATCTCTTAAAGTCAATTATCTATGTCCATAAACTTTTTTCTGAGTGAGTTTCGCTGAGTTAGTTTTCGTCGATTTCTTTGTTATGTGGTTTTCCGTGAAATTTAAAATATATTAAATAATTATTTTGATAACATGACTTTCACATAAATCATTTAGTGCAACTGTCCTATCACATCAACAAAATAATTATTTAATACTATATTTTAAATTTCACGCAGAAGCACATAACAGAGAAATCAACGAAAACTAACGTAGTAACCGCTTTGAATCTATATTTGAAACGCATGTGACATTTTAGACGAAAACAAAGTTTATAGACCAAATGAACGTTTTCCAAACTAAAAGCATTAAATATTTATTCAAACTTTTTCTTTTTTTTAAATGTCTATGAATAAAAACAATCAACTCAATTTCCAAATAAGACCAAAGTCTCCATGTGAAACGGTCAGGACTTGGAAACAAAAGACAATTATTTTCCAAGTAATTAATTTAATGCAATGAACATGGAGTTGCAAGTGAGTGGTCTTGTCTTTATCGGTCAACTAAGTTTTTAATATTTGTGTCTATTTGGTACAACTAATTATATGTATAATTACACTGTGAACAAACGTGACACATTGAATTAAGTTTGGTACAGATCATGAACAAAACACACTATTTGGGTTTCTCAATGCCAATCGTATGATACCAACGGTTATTTTCTAAATGATCCCTGGACGTCTAATTCTGTAACAGTAAAAAAAAGAAAACAAAATCTTTACACACGAGGGGGTAGAGAGTAGAGCCAAGAATTTGAACCCGAACCCGAACCCGTAAACAATAAATCTCTGATCACGCAGAATTTGCACCACACGAATTGTCTGCTCTACTAGAAATGTATATTTTCATTTCTCCAAACCCGACTCAGACACATGCATCAAACATTTAGTAGGGCAAATGATTGATTTCACTTGGTCCTAGGTCTCGTGTTCGAGTCTCGATGATTGTACACTTCAAACAGTTTCATCAAGACGAAATAAAATCAAGGGGTAGAGAGAGTATAGATGAGAATTTGGACCGGAAATTATGAGCACCTATGTTCAGACCCACATTTTTGCAGGTTCGGATAATATTGTTTTGGATATGTAATGAACCAACTAAACTAAAAGCTTAAACTAATAGGTAAGATACATTAACAGGATCAGGTTCGGTTTGTTGGGAAAGATGTGGGGATTGGGTTGGGTGGCATGCACATTTTCCATAGCAGACACAACCCAACCTGAATCATAATAACTTTTGTTATCGATTATTCTATCGAAACCCATTTTGACAATAAGCAACTAACCGCTCGAGGACATGATCAAGAGCAGTTTCATCCAAACGAGTCGTGAGCACATACAAAACTACTCAAGGACACGGGCACGATTAAGAATTCATAGTTCAATAAACAATGCACGGTGTTTTAGTTTTACAACAACAAAAGGTTCGGTAACACGAAAGAAATCAACACAATTCATTATGCATGTGTATATATATAATCATTTGCTCTTCGTGCACAGTGAGTGTATGATGGATGAATGTACATTGCAAGATCTCATACCGGTTAGCCGAGTTTAGGTCAATGCCAAGCTGCTAGTTCGACGAGCTCCTTGTATTCATCAGAGACAAAATGCTTCACCTTAACAGTCGGGTTTCTATCGTCCTTTGCAGGAGAGACATACTTCATTCCAATTACAGTAGACATAGCTGCAGTGACAGGAAGAATAAAAATCCGCCATAGAAATGGGATTGAACTTAAGCATGATCTTCGGGATGAAATGAACAAATTAATGATAATGAGATGCACATAAAATGTAACAATTTCATATATGAATTGTATAACGGAATAAACATGTTTTAAACATTATTGGGAAAAGGTAGGAGGGAAAAAGTTACATATGAAATTTATTTATCCTCTTGATGACTTGTCCGTTTCCGATATTTCACACATTTCTATTTCTACCATGAAGTTCATTAGGTATGAAATACCAATAGTGTCCCTCAAGTTTGTTACAACACATGTCCATGAGGATAAAAAAAATGAAATGTACACCACTAACTTTTTCTTGAAATCGGAACCAAGACACTTATTTTGGGATGGAATGAGTATTATTAGTGCCATGATAATACACTCACCCTATTTGATAAAATGCAAATTACATTTGCTGAACAATATGTCACTATAAATGATATTTTGGGTTTTAATAAACTTGAGGGAAGAAATGAGAACGTAATTAGTAAGGGAGTTGGAGATTAGCCCAGACGTTGTTTAGTTAATTTGAGAGTAGTAGTTCTTGAAAAGGAAATTAACTTCCTAACTAATTTTTGCCCTCCCACTTTTCTTCCTCTCAACTTCTCAAAAAGATCCAAACATAGCACAAATGATCGAAAAAAAAAAAAAAAAAAAAAAAAGAGAGAGAGAGAGAGAAACTCAAGTCACATAGTGTACGTGTATTACGGACATATAATTATATATGTATATATTATGTAGAGAATGGGCAGAATAAACTATAAAGTACTTACTGCTATGAATACGACCATAGAGAAGTCTTTCGCCTTTCCAGTACTCTAAAGGTCTTGTCTTAATTCTGGTGCTACGTCTTACGCCACCATCCCATCTTGTTCCAGCCCCTAGAGACAATATAAAATAAATAACAAACCGATTGTTCCAATGAAACAAACTAACAAAAAAAGGTTTGAACATTGAATTATGCATGGCTCAGTTATATCTATATAAGTAAACACCTGAAAGGCTTTGCCGCCTAGAGATTTCTTTTCGCTTTCTTTCTTTGGGTGGGATTAATTCAGCTTCTGTTTGCTCGTTTAATGATTCCTGAGAAGCTTCCCGACTTTCTTGTTCACATGGCATACTTGCCCCTAGAAAACAACAAAAAAAGGGAGAGAAAAATACAATTATTCAAATAGAGAAACCACAAACCTCATTATTTATGGTTCAAGCTGAATCATGAGTAAATACCGGCAAGGTTTTGCGTCTGAGAAGGATGCTTTCTTTTAAGCCTTTTCCCTGGCTTAGATTTCTTCAAAGGTTCCTGATTCTTCTGTTGTAAGTGAAACAAAACAAAACCTCATTATGAAGCCATCACTCAAGAAAAAAGATCTTATAATTTGATATCTAAGAAAAGCATGTCACTCACTTGAGTAAATTAAGACGGACTGTGAACCAGATATATTTGACATAAAAGATGAGCATAAGCCAACAAATACATCTCATTATTTCTTACTATAGTATCTCATGTGTATTTTATTTTTAAACTAGTCTGGAAGTATATGACCTTCAAACTAACTAGATGCATACGAGACAAAATCTGAACCTAAATTTGCACCAAGGAACAGTGAGTGTAAGATCTGCATGATCATTAGTTCGAATTCAGCTAAAAGTGGGAGCAAAACAATCATGCCCTGTTTACAAGTTGCACGGACTCTGGTATTTGCCAACAGAGATAAATGTAATGAACAGGGATCTAGAGATCAAAACATCAATCACCACAAAACTATCTTTTGATCTCCCAGCTGATGAAAATTACCAAGTTAACTAATAATCCAAATTGAAACAAACAAATTCTAATGTCCCTAAAGCTCTTCACAATTGAAAAGGGCACATCAGTTTGCACCACAAAAATTAAAGGGGTTAATTTAAGTTCACGTAGGACGAAATGATGTAAAGGTTAATCTTCTGAATGGTAACAGTGGTGAAAATTGGAGCTACATGCAGAATCATAATTACATGCAACAAAATGATTCTTTTATGTTTATGAAAAGCCAACCTCTAAACTTTATCTTACATAGCCAGATGGAGGTCATTTGAAAATACTAAGTCATCCCTATTTCCAAATTTGTACATAAATATAACAATATGGACCATTTAAAGTTTCATGAGATGGTCTAATGGCACAATTAATGAGTAAATGACCAAACAAGACAAACCTCAAGCTGCTGTTCAACTCCAATATCTGCTGATTCGGGTGACCATCCAATTGAACGGTCTTCTGATGCAGCAACATTTGATTGATCTGTTAGAGAGAGAGAGGTTAACTACATAAAAATAAAAAATAAAAAATAAAAAAACTGGTATAGCGAGTTAAAATCTTGTATAATAAGCACCAATCTAAATATTGGATGCAGCACTGGAGAATTCCACTCTAAAGGATTGTGATGAAAAGTGATAAAGAATAATACCCAGATGATCTACAGTGCTTTGTAGTTCTTCCGCAGCAGGAGCTTCTGGTTCTGATACCACGTCTCCAACATGCATCTTATCACATTATATCAAAGAATAACATTTAGTATCAAAACTTTATGTTTGAGTACCTTGTAAATGACTAGATATAGCATGCCTAACAGAAAACTCACATTATCTTGAATTGCACTGACTTCATCTGTCCGTACATCCATATCAGCATCAGGTGTACTCATATTCTCATGCACGACCCTGGCAACAATGTCACTACTACCAATGTGACCCTCCAAATCCACAGATTTGCCATTGAGATCATGTGAATCTCCATTAGTAACCTTAGGACTGCAAGCCTCAGCAACATTATCATCATCTTCCTCAACCATTGATGACTTCAACTCACCAGAACTGTACAAGTCCTTTCGTGTATCATCCAGATCAGATTGTTTCGTTTTTGATTGATGGCTAGATTGTTTCGTTACAAGATCCACAGGAGAAGAACTTTTCATAGGAGAAGTGTCAATTATAGAAAATGAATACTGATCGGTTAAAGGATCTGACTGCTGCAATGTGCGCTTCTTTAGTGCAAATAATGAAGCAAACGGACTTTTTGGTGGAGTGGGTGACCCCATATTCTCAAACTCCGCCTCTGGTCTGTCCTTCACAGGCAACTTGCAACTGGCTCCACCTAACAAATTTTGCATGTCAACTAACGCCTTCCGAGGCTTTGGAGAGTTTTCATTTAAAGCTTTCAAATCATTCCTCCGGATATTTTGCAAGTCAGGAAGGGATAATTTTTGAAGAACAATAGGTTTGATCTGCAAACGCTCTTGCAGAAGTGCATCTACCCCATCACCATCTAAATCTTTACAGCTACCAGATAGCAGTTCATCCAAAAGTCCATTGATTTTATTCTCTGTCTTAGATATGGAACCTATTTGAAATATAATCACTCACAATATCAGGCATTTGCTGACAAAGAAAAGAGGAGAAATAAAGAAAGTAATATTTAGAACATATAATAGACTGTTACAAGCGAAATATGAGTTAGAGTGTGCCCGTGTGTGAGGAAAGAAACACCACCAGCATATTAAATATTTCAATGGACCCATCTGGCTCTGCAGCAGTTACTCACCATCTATATCCTCCAACTGTGATACAATATTTCGACCAGATGTTTCTTGTTGTAAACCCTGAGTAGGACTGAGTACATCCTGCTCCAATATTTCTTGAGAGGATATGGGGGTCTCATTATTATCAGAGTACACTGAGAAATTGTAATGCTTGTATTTTGCTGGCCTCCTGTTAGGTCTGGTAATACAGACTAGTCAGGTTCAAGGATATACCATGGGCAAACCAAAGACAATTAAATAAAATAGATATAATTTATTGAATAGGATAGAAAAGGGTACTCTAATTATACCCCAAAATTCCAGGCCGACGTTGCCTTGGCTTTGTGGATGGATTATGCTGATCAGAATCAAAAGAAATACCACCCATCTGCTTCTGTATTTCTCTTTTGGCATCTACAAACCAAACACAACATGGTGAAAATTAATCTAACGGATAGGATGACAGCATACCTGAAAAGATAGAAGTAACGCAACTTACTTTCATGTCTTTCATAAGCCATGAAGAATTCCTCAGGGTCCTTCAGTTTATCAACATCCAAAATTGGTTCTAGGCTCACAGTAGGCTGGCTGTCAAACGGATACAAGTAAATATATAATTGTTATACTAAAGCTGCGATACCAGAAGAAAAATTGATTTCTGGTTACGTTAGAGACAAACCATAAGCTTTACCTCAAATCAGGCTTCAAGGAAAACCGAGCTCGCTTACGGCCTAAGCCTGGTCTTCGATCTCGGGGAATTTCATTATCATTTGTATCTACATCTTTATCGCCTTGGGATAAAATGTCACTTGGAACTTCAGAGTTCATAAGTTTTGAACTACTGTCTAAAATGGTTTCAGCCTGCTGCATAAGCTTATTGGGATTTCTTAAGGCCTAACAGTGGAAAAGAAACACAACAATCATCAAAATTATGGCAGTTGACTCCCACAAATATCACCCAAAAATCAATTTGCTGAGTTTCATTTCAATTTTTTTAACAATTCCTTGTGCTCTTACCCTATGTAGTTGGAAAAATGAACAGAAAATAATCAAAACATTAAGCTTGGATCTTACATTCCTCAATTATGTTGACCTCGGATACGAAATTTCCACAAAGCTAAAGTATATGCATATGCATGAAATATCAAACAAAACTAATCATGAACTGTCATATTCTACTCTAAAATCAACCAAAACCCTAAAGTATCTAAATTCTAGCTAGCTAAATTCACACAAACAGATCTGCTCTCAACTGCAATCCCGTAACAAACACCAATATATTTAAAAACTCCCCATCGATACATCCAAAATAAATTTGGTGAGCTAAATTTCTAATTTCAAATATTTTCTTATGTTCTTACTCTAAATAGTTGAAGAAAAAAACAAGTAGAAAATATTAAGAATGATTCTGCCTACCTTCCTCAATTCTCTTAACCCCAGAAACTAAAATTCCAAAAAACTAAGGCAAATGCATGATATCTCTACCAAAAGAAATCACGAACTGTCATATTCTACTCTGAAATCAAACAAAACCCTAAGAATACAAATTAGAACTAGCTAAACTCACAAATCGATATGCTCACATGTAATCCCAAAACAAACAACACTAAAACATAAAGTCCCCAATTGATACATGATTCTGCTTACATCAACCTCATTCTGATTTCCAAACTCCCAAAAAATTTCTCAGCAACCAAACAGACTACTATTCCACTTTACTCACACTCCAAACCAAACAACATCAAAATAAATCTACATTCCTCACTTATCTTGACCTCACAAACTAAAATTCCACAAAGCTAAAGCAAAATGCATGAAATAAACAACAAAATAAATCAGTCATATTCTGCTCCGAAATCAAACAAAAACCTAAGAAGCCAAATTAATACTTTGACCTTACAATCCTCAATTCTCTTGGCCTCAAAAACTAAAATTCACAAACCTAAGGCAAATGCATAAAATCTCCACCAAATAAATCACGAACTGTCATATTCTACTCTGAAATCAAACAACACCCTAATATTCCAAATTGCAGCCAGCTAAACTCACAAACAGATTTGCTCTCAACTGCAATCTTATAACAAACATCAACTTCAAAAACTCCCCCATTGATACATGGTTCTGCTTACATCAACCTCATCCCACTTCCCAAACTCCCAAAAATTTCTTAGTAACAAAATAGACTACAATTCCACTTTACTCACACTGCAAACCGAACAACATCAAAATAAATCTACGTTCCTCACTTCTCTTGATCTCAGAAACTAAAATCCACAAAGCTAAAGCAAAATGCATGAAATGTCCAACAAAATACATCACGAACTGCCCTGTTCTACTCCGAAATCAAACAAAACCCATAGAAGCCAAATTATTATTTTGGACCTTACATTCCTCAATTCTCTTGACCTCATGAACTAAAGTTTTACAAAGCTAAGACAAATGCATAAAATCTCCCCAATCAATCGTGAACTGTCATATTCTACTCTGAAATCAAACAAAACCCCAATAATCCAAATAGAAGCCAGCTAAACTCACAAACAAATTTACTCTCAACTGCAATCCCATAACAAACATCAACTTCAAGAACTCCCCCATGGATACATGATTCTGCTTAAATCAAAAACATATTACACTTCCCAAACACCCAAAAATTTCTCGGTAACAAAACAGACTACAATTACACATTACTCACACTCCAAACAGAACAACGTCAAAATAAATCTGCATTCCTCACTTCTCTTGACCTCAGAAACTAAAATTCCACAAAGTTAAAGCAAAATGCATGAAATATCCAACAAAATATATCACGGACTGTCATATTCTACTCCGATATCAAACAAAATCCAAAGAAGCCAAATTATTACTTTGGACCTTACATTCCTCAATTCTCTTAAACTTAGGAACTAAAATTTTACAAAGCTAAGGCAAATGCATAAAACCTCCCCAAAAATAAATCATGAACAGTCATATTCTGCTCTGAAATCAAACAAAACACTAAGAATCCAAATTCCAGGTAGCTAAACATACGAACAGATCTGCTCTAAACTGCAATCCCATAATAAACAACAATAACTTTAAATACTCCCCCATTGATACATGATTCTGTTTACATCAACCTCATTCCACTTACCAAACTCCCAAAATTTTCTCTATAACCAAACAGACTACAAATCCACTTCACTCTCACTCCAAACTGAAAAAAAACATTTAACAAAATCAATCTGAAAGTGAAAAATAATCAACAGTGAATGACAAACACGACAATCATCAAAATTATGGCGCTTCACTCTGGAAAGCACATACTCCGTATGACCCCAAAATCAATTTGCAGAGTTTCAATCCAAATTTCTGAATATTTCCTTATGCTCACCCTAGGAATCTGAATTCAAGCTAGCTAAACTCACAAACAGATTTGTTCTCAACTGCAATACCATCACAAACAACAATAAATTCAGAAACTCCCCCATTGATACATGATTTGCTTGGATCAACATTATCCCACCTTCCCAACCCCCAACATTTTCTCGACAATCAAACAGTCTACAAATTCTCCTTCCTCTCACTCCAAACTGGACAAAACACCAACAAAATCAAGCTGAAAGTAAAAAAAAAACTCCTCCATCGGTACATGATTCTGCTTAGATCAACATTATTCCACATTCCATATCCCCAAAATTTTCTAAGCAACCAAATAGACAACAAATTCACTTTACTCTCACTCCAAACTGAACAAAACACCCACAAATCAAGCTGAGAGTAAGAAAAACTCCCCCCATCGATACATGATTCTTCTCATATCAACATTTTTCCACCTTTCTAACCCCCAGAATTTTCTTGGCAACCAAACAGACTACAAATCCACCTTACTCTCATTCCAAACTGAACAAAATACTAACAAAATCAAGCTGAAAGTAAGAAAACTCCCCCATCGATTCATGGTTCTGCTTAGATCAAAATCATTCCACTTCCATACCCCCAAAATAAACTTGGCAACCAAACAGACTACATATCCACAGTACTCTCACTCCCAACTGGACAAAACACTAACAAAATCAAGCTGAATGTGGAAAAAAAAAACACTTCAATACATGATTCTCCTAAGATCAACATCCTTCCACTTCACAAAACCCCCTATAAATTTCCCCGCAACCAAACAGACTAAAAATTCACTTTCCTCTCACTCCAAACCAAACAAAACAAGCTGAGAGCAAAAAATTAAATAAAACTCCCCAATCGATGCATGATTCTGCTTAGATCAACATCGTTACACCTCCCTAACCCCCAAAATTTACTCATCAACCAAACAGACTACAAATCCACTTCACTCACTCTCCAATCCGAACAAATTCAAGCTTAAAATAACAAAACCAGAGGACATAGAGCCAGAGGAAGCGCATATACCATGGATTTGAGGTGGTTGTGTACGGCGTCGAGGCCGTCAGGGTCCGACGGAAGCGGCTGGGATCCAAATGTGAGCGGGAAGAGAGCAATACCTGTGTATCCGGCAAGAGGATCAACCAGATCGGAGCTCCGGGAGGCGTTTCTGTTCGTCATGCTCTCATGGCGATTCTTGAACTGCGACTGCAAAGCTTCTACTTCGAACCCTAGAGAGAGAGAGAGAAACTGATTTTGAAGATAGGCTTTAGCGGGAATTTCTGTATTTTTGTGTCACTTGGGAAAAAAAATGATGAGTGAATTGTCCATTTTGGCCTTTTGTGTTTGTTTGAGCTAACGGTAAAAATACTGTTAATGACAATTTTGGCCTCAATAACAAAGTGTCCGTTTTTTGTTTCACTCGGAAATGAATTTGGCATGAGTATTGTCAATTTTGACCTTTCGGGTTTGTTTCGGTTAAATTGAAATTTAAAAATTAAAAAAAAAAGTGTCCATTGACAATTTTGGCCACGTCAAAAAGGGAAAAACTGAAACACTCAGAAGGTCAAAATTGACATTTCACATGCTAAACTGGAACAAAAAAAAGTTTAGAACGTGAATTGACAATAATGTCCTCAAAAGGAGGAAAAAATAACGTGGACGGCAGGATTCGAACCTGCGCGAGCAAAGCCCACATGATTTCTAGTCATGCCCGATAACCACTCCGGCACGTCCACATCTTGTGCATTATTTGCATTAAATAATATTAAAACCTAATAACTATTAGCTTTATGCACATTATCTGATTATCATATGTATTATATTTTCCTTATAGATATTAATTATGGAGAATACAACTATATTTCTAAGAGTGGTAGATTTGGAACCAAATATTTGGTCACAAGTTTCATGAATTAGCAAACAAACATATATGATCGGAAAATGGTACTTATAGTAGATTAAGAAAATTGATTACATCATTTTTATTTGATACTTATTAAGTTATTAGTATATACTTAGTTCCTAATATATAAGTGACGTATACTTAGTTCAATGAATTTGTGTGAGTAAAATGATAATAAGTTGACTTCATAAAACATTAAAAATGTCATAATTTGATTCCATGGCCTAGTTTTAGAAATAAATTATTTCTGCATATTTTGCAAACTCTTAATTAAGATTGTGTAAGATAAAAAAAAAAAAAAAAAAAAAAAACTCTTTAAAATTTTAAAAATTTAAAAAAAAAATAAAGAAAGAAATAAGTAACTCACCATTTTTTTTCTTTGGAGAAGCCCAGAAAAGGAATAAAGAGGGAGAAGAAAAAGGAATTGCTGAATATGTATAAGCAAATCCCATTTGTTTTAATTGATGAACTGAACCTGAAGCTTCCACAGAACATCTCTGGTGGACATGTTTACATTTTGCTTTTTCATGTCTCAGTTTTTTGTTTCTACTATTTTCACTTGTACACAACACATATGATAGAGACATGTTTAGGTTCAAAGACACACATAAATACATATTTATATACCATATTTGTTCATTCATGTACTATATTTATACTCTTAACATTTACCAGAGTTGACAATTATTGGACTCGAATTTAGAAGTACCCAAAACTCAATCCACTCTTTGCGTGTTCGGGTGTCATGAAAGGGATATAATTTAGTTTTTGGATGGGTCGAGTTTTTCATTGTGAACTTGTGGTTGAGTCGGAGAAATCTAATGTTAGTGCATACAATAACACTTAAAAATAAGAGTGTATATATACTAGTCATCTAGTGAGTGACAAAGTTAGTTGTCGAAAGTGGAAGAAGGAACATAATTCTATTAATTTGTACTTAAATACACGTCATAGTTTTAAGAGATATTCGAATTTAAACCTTAGATGTGTGACGGAGATCACTCACCATTGAACAATACATCAACGTTAATTCAACTATTGAAAATTTGTTATTTATCAATGTAGGGTGTGCCCTTGCCTACTATACGGTGCACCCCATGTTTCGACATTGCATCCGGTGCACCCTATAGTATATACTATCCGAACTTAAAGAGTCGAGGTATTCATGTTCAAGCGGAAACCTCGCTTAACCCATGTATACATTCAATGAAATCAAATTTACAATATCTCTACTAATACTCATATTTTTGTTTTTGTTTGATAAACAAACGTAACAATCGAGATTCGTACCTAAAACCTCCAAAAGATCAAGAACCTTAAGCCACTTGTCTTAATAGTAGGTTGTTACTTCTCTCATACTTACAAAATGTTAACATATCTCTCTAGAAAACTAAACGGGACGTTAAACCTTCGGCAATAGTTTGAGACTCTGGATCGGATGAGATTATTATCTTTATCCTCATGACTAGCTACGTACTATGTCCAAAACAAACTCCAAGATTAGGCAAATAAACTTATTTATAATGAATTTATCATCTAACTTGATCGCAGTAACCCACACGGGTCAAGTAAAATCTAACCCAAACTCAAATTATTACCGACCCGAAACCCGAATTGTCATCTTTTAACTTATTCTATGTACATTTCCCATCAATGATCAACCCATGCATGTATACATATGCATGTTATGTAGAGGGACAAAATTGTCCTTCCAAGTACAATATGGGGGCAAAATGGTAATCAAAATAAAAAAAATGTGAAACTGTCTCTCAAAGAGAGGAAATCTCAGTTGAGGGTGTGATCTAAAATGTGATGTATCTTCTTATATATCATCCACCTCAGTGGCAGTGGTGAGTGGTCCTTGTTTTTGTAGTTTTATTGGTTATGGAAGAGAGAGAGAGATTGAGAGGATCTTTATGATATATTGTTCAAAAATAGTTAGGTGATCTTCAGAAGTTGCATAAAGCCACAACTAACAGTTACTCTAATCACTTGTGTCCTTTTAGCAAAACCACTATGAAACATCTCTCTCTAGAAACATATAAATTTAAAAAAAAAAAAAAACTCCAAATTTGATTGATTTGTTTATATATTGTTAGTTAATTAATAATTTTGCAGAGAGATTGGTCCATGCATAATTGATGCATCATGCATGTATCATTCAAGTGAAGTGAAGCTTCTACTAATAGATCTACTCTTCTGTCTATTACATTGCTTTTCATTTTTTTGTTTTTTATACAGACAAGTGTCGAAATACTATCTTGCAACGGCACGGTACTCTTATATTTATAGGGAGAGATCGTTGTTCAGGAATGAGACTTCATCTCTCCCTAGCCTAGGGCTTTTCATGTTAAAAATGAAAAAAAAACTTTGTCTTTATTGTTTGTTTCACCTTTTAGGCTCCGTTTGGATTAGTTGTTTGGGAATGAGAATCAACAATCGGAATGAGAATGAGATTCATTCCCATTCTCATTCTCATGTTTAATTGACTAAATGAATGAAATATTTTTAATCCAAACAAGAAAATGAGAATCTTATTCCGATTCCGATTGTTGATTCTCATTCTCATGCAATTCAAACGGAGCCTTAATGTAATGCATGTCAACAAACAACAAAACATTCTACAGCTTTTTCACTTCCTGTTTTGTAAATCATAGATTTGTTATTCCTCACTCTTCTTCTTTTAATGAATGTGTATGAAGTTTAATTATTATTTTCATCTCAAAATAAGTATTTTTATTTTTGATTTTGAACAAAATTATAAAGATATATTTATTTTTTATATCTATGAACATGTGTTATAACAAACTCGATAAATAATTTATGTATAACTCTTGTGAAATTGGAATAAGGTATGAAGATTTCTTTAAACAGTATATATATTCATTGTTTCGAAAATTCCAGCGACCTAAAATTGTAAAATAATTTTCTATAAGTAAGATTTCATTTGAAAACTTTGAAGGTCGCTAGAGTAAAATGGTATGTAGGGATAAAACTACTAAAGAGGTTAATAACATAATGAGGTATGTAAACTTGATTAAAGACGGTGTGATGCTACCCAAAAAATCACAAGTTTCAAGACAAATAAAAACACGACACGTGGCGCTCGAGCGCCACGTCATCCAA
>JAYMTK010002076.1:0-14651 GCA_036897405.1 Pelargonium myrrhifolium | reverse complement strand
CAAAAGTAATGATGATTTTTATGTCTTTATTTAAGGGCAAGAATGTCATTTAACATCTTTTCTTAATATGTGTGAAAATTTCTAAAACGACACTTATTTTGAATCGGAGGTAGTAATAACTAACTAGAAATGAAATAATAATAATAAAATAACTCTTGAATGAAGTTTCTATTATTAAAAGAAAAAAGAAAAAGAAAAGTAGATTCCGTCAATAAAATTATAGCGACAAATTTTTTTTATCATAAACATTAGTTCATATATGATTGACATTGGTCTAAGTGATTAAGAATAATTTGATTGATTGTGACATTATCATAATCAAATAATGTTAAACCGAATCAAACAAAGTAATCTAATTGATAAGAATTCCAACACATTGAACGATCGTGCTTGGAACAATTCAAAAATTAGATTCCCACTCGACGAAGCAAAAAAAAGCATTGGTCAGACAATGTATATGGAGATTCGGATTTGGAAATGAAAGAGTCGGAGAATATTCATTAATTCAATAATTGAAGTAGGGCCCAAGTTGAGGTGCGTGGTTAGGTAAACTGGTATTGATTGATTCTATAGGCTTGTGTTCAATGAATCACACAGAGATCATCAAATCTAATTGGCCTAACAAAAGAAAAATAGTCTCAGTCGAGTGTTCCGATGATTTATGGCTTGTTTGGTAACACTACTCAGAAGCCAAAAGGAGCTTCAAAGCAGCTTCTAAAATCATGTTTGTTTGCTTGAAGAAGTTTGTAGAAGCCAACAAAAGTGTTTTTGTGTTCTAAAGCAAAAGCAAACAAAATTTGAAATTTTATTTTTTAAAACATGGATAGTACAAGTAAAATGACTAATATGTACATACGTATCAAAAAACAATCACATGATATTTTAGACAAATTGTATCAAAATGTCAACTTATTTGTAAAAACAATCAACATATATACTCAAAATGTAAACCTTTTACAAGAACAATCAACCTTTGTATTTTAAAAAAATAAACTTTTTCTTTTTAAATGTCAAACTTTTTTATAAAAACATCTAACCTTTATGTTAAAAAAATCAACCTTGCATATGTAAATGTTTACTTTCATGTCTATTGATGAATTTTAATCAGCAAAACGTGAGGAATAATATAATTAATTAACATGTACAAATGAAGGTATATATGGAAACTTATTTTAGTTCTCTCTCTACTTCTGCTTTTGGTTCTGATAGAAGTAAAAAAAAAAAATAGCTTCTTGAAAAACAATAATAATTACAAAAGCAACCCAAAATCACTGTATAAGTACATTTTTATCTCTGCAATAATCTTATGTGGCAATATTTAAATGGATATGTCAGGGCTAAAAGCCCTCAAGTAGTGTTACCAAACAAGCCCTTATAATGGCTAACCACACCTTTTTGATTGAAACAACAATAAGCAGTGCTGTTGTGTTATTTGACAACATTTCCACAAGTATCTTTTTTATGAAGCAAACGTTTGATATGATCTTTTTCGGAAAAGGTAATGATAAATTTTGTTCGTGCTTGTTTTAGACAGGGCATAAGGTTTTGTTATGAGGAACTTAGGTATGATACTTTATGAGGTCGGCTGGTCGGCTAGCACTGAACTGACTAAAGAAAATGGATTGATGGAAATTTACATTAATTATATACCTGAATTTTTTCCACTATAGTAATGACATGAGAGTGTTAATGGAAGTCGTGGGCTTAAGATAATCGTGTGTTAGAGAGTAGACAACTAGAGGTGGAAAAATTGCTAGGGATGGTTGATCTATTCCGTTTGAGCCTTGGAGTCCAACTTCACGACCTCGTAGTGGAATACAACACTGAGAGGGTATCACATAATGTAGGGAACCACGTAGAAACTTTTGTGGAGTCAAATCCGCTAAATATTTATGAGAAATGAAAGTTTTGTGTTAGAATTTAATTATGACAAAATAATAAGAAAGGAAGAAGGATAATGATTACAACTATGAGCGGCTTCCAAACTTCTACTTTTGTCGTGCAATCATATGATGCAATGATATTTTGCTCAACACTACATAATACTCCAAATGTAGATGAAGAGATGTTATATGCTAGTTTGCTCTAGACTCGAGTAGGAAACTACAAAGTTTAGTGGGTGAACAATGACTTTGTCTAAACGAGGGTGGTATGGAGGTAACGTGAACCAATGCAAACACCATACATCGAGATCAGGATCTGTACAAAGGTGGGGGTGGATGTTGCTCAACATGAAGCTAGTTCGGATATCATATGTTTTGATCCAAAGATAAACCGTTGTGGAGGACGATGCGGCGGTGTATGAGCCAAATAATAAGGGAACTTGCTACAAGTAAACCTTTTGGAAAAGTCTAACGAGAACAATGAGAGTCTAAATAGAAATCGGATTCGAAATAAGTGAGTTGTGATTCAAACACTATTATCGAGAATTCCTGTCTCATTTTCAAAATAAAACTCCTAATTCAAAAACTACCTTTTTTTATTTTTATTTTTTGCAACATGCCTAATTTTACAAAATTGGAATGTTTCATATAGCAAGAGGACTCATGAGGTACAAAAACTAAATTGGGTATCAAGTTGGATACTTAATGGACCAATTTAAAACATTTTCCTTTTCAATTTTGAGTTGCAATATTTTATACACCACATGACATCACTTATAATACATACTTTTACAGTATAGAATAAAATGTCGGCTAAAATGAGTATCAATTGACTCATATCAAATTATATCAATTGCAACTTAACAAAGCCAATAAGGTGATGACGCCTCATTTGAAATCACTTATATTTACCCAAGTGCATTTGTGAGAGCGGAGCAATCCGTCCGTATCCATGATTTAAATGAGATGTCATCATCTTATTAGTTTAACTGGTATAACTTTATATCAATCAACTAATATACATTATACCCATAAAATGTTATAATTAAAAAAAAAAGGTAGTTACACATGAACACCTTGTACTTTACACGTTTTGCACATGTATACCTTAATTTTTTTTTAAAAGTTTTGACTACCTTGTACTATGTCATTTTTTGACAGATGGGCCTCTCTGTCATTTTAACATAATATTCCATTTTTGATCAGGTGTCATGCACATGACTTAAAATCAAACCCAAAATAAACAAAAATCAACAAACTCGAGTGCAAGTTTGTTGATTTTTGGTTGTCTTTGGTTGATTCTTGTTGATTTCGGGTTTAATTTTGGTTGATTTTAGGTCATGTGCATGACACATGATCAAAAATAAAATATTCCGTTAAAAAATGGAATATTATGTGACAGAGAGACCCATTTGTCAAAAAATAGCATAGAACATGGTAGCCGAAAGTTAAAAAAAAGCTAAAAGTATACATGTGCAAAACGCGTAAAGTACATAATAGTCACGTGTAATTGCTCTTAAAAAAATACATGGTCGGATGCATCCATTCCATATTTTAACTTTTAAGTCCATGTAAGATATCCCGCAGGCCCACTGGTCGGATGCATCCATTCCATATTTAAAGCCCATAATGAGAGCGTGCAGGCCCACTAATTTGATTTAAATTAAAGAGCGTTCACAGAGAGGCCCAAACACAGTACCCGCCATTTAAATTTCCGCAATAATAACATGATAATAGAAAGAAATAGATGGAGATTCTCATGTTATCCTTAGTTTTGTCAGTTCCATCTGTGTTGCACTCTAAAGCCAGTCAAGATTGGTAGCACAGCGAGCGAGCAGAGAAATACATGGGACGATAATGAGTTGATTGGCTCTGATGGCGTAGCTCTGCTCCTCCGCCAACAAGACAATGCCTCATATCCACCACCTCCTCTCGTCTTCTCCCAAAACCCTAGCTCTCTCCTTCCGGCATGACTCCTCCAGGCCGGCGGCCATCCTTTCTGTTTCTTCTTCTTCTTCATCTGCTGATTTTCCCTTGCGCCGCCGTTCCGTCTCGTCCACCGCCCGGAGAAAACCCGATCTCAGACCGCTCACCTCCCGCATCGTCCAGCTCACTCGCCGAAGGCAACTTAACCAGGTTCTCTTTCCAAATTTCCATTTCAATTTGTTCATAATTTTTTCGAATACTGATAATCATGTCTTTTTTCCGTTTATGTAGAAATTGTAATCCGGAGGAAAATGATAGAAATGAAATGGCTCTGAAATTGTTTAGGATTTTTTTGTTCACATACAGTGATCAAAAATATATTGTATTGTAAATACTTGAAAATATGTACGTATGATATTTTTCTTCTTCTTCCAAATTTCCATTTCAATTTATTTATTTATTTATTTATCTCGAATTTTGATAATCAACCTCATGAAATATGACATCGTTCTGTTTACAGAATTTGTGATCGGGAGAAAAATGATAGAAATGAAATGGCATTGGAATTGTCTAGGATATTTTGTTCTGAAGATTCTAAAATATTGCGATGAAAATATCTGTTACCCTGTGATATTTATAGTCAAACTCTGTTGACTATTACTAATAATTGTTTGTTTGTGTATTTTATTTTTATTTATTTAGATTTTTGAGGAGATTGAGATAGCCAAGAGAAGATACGGGAAACTGAATACAATTGTGATGAATGCGGTCTTGGAGGCCTGTGTTCATTGTGGTGATGTTGATTCAGCTCTTATGATCTTTGATGACATGTCGAGGCCTGAAAGTTGTGGTGTTGATGGTGTCACCTATGGTACATTGTTGAAGGTGCTTTAATAACTCTTCAATCTCAGGACTCTCTTTAGAATCATGATAGGGAAGAGTATGAAGTTAGTACTGGGTTGATTATAGGTTGCTGTCTATGGGAACTTCTCATATTCTGTGATTAATGTTTCCGTGTTCTGCATGAATGGAATTGAATCCAATTCATTTTACCTCTACTTAGTGGTAATATGTAGTCAAGACGAAAAGGGGCTCATGACAACTATGATCACGTGTGATGGTATTATGTTGAAACTGTCATTTCAAGGGAATTTAGAATGGATCCCTTCTTATCAACAGTTTCCTTAGTTTTCAAGTTAAATAGTTTGTGTTGTTAATGTCCCTTCTCTTTCCTAAATTGTATGCAATGGTAAAGCAAACCTTCTGCTTTTCAGTTATGATTGACTTTCTGTTTATCTTTGAAGGGTTTGGGTGAGGCTCGAAAAATTGATGAAGCGTTTCAATTACTTGAATCCGTGGGAAAAGGTACTGCTGTTGGACGTCCGAAGCTAACAGCCCCACTTGTCTATGGTTTGCTAAATGCTTTGGTAGAAACAGGTCAGCGTTATAAACTGAGAAAAGAAAATTACAACTTTCGTCAGTTTTCTTAAGCAGCATGTTTGGATCTATTATGGCTTATACTGTTTAAATTTTTAAATGTGCATTATTTCATACAATTTACAGTAGGTCAGAGCTGTGGGTTAGGATTCTTTCTGCAATTTTCTGTACTATTAGTTTATCAATCCCAAAAGATGGGTTCACAATCCTTAAAATGAATCTATGGTTAATTTTCATTATTGGTATTCTCTCGCCTAATTATAGTAACGAAAACTACTTCTGACTGTTGGTTTTAGTTTTCAGAAAAAGCGAAGTTGTAAATGCCCAAGTTTGAGCCATTCAATCTTCACTCACCTGTACTGAAATCAAATTATTTCAAAGGACTGAGATTTTTATAATTTCGTACTTATTTATTGAATGGTCAGAATTCAGGCTTGGTAGTATTATTATTAGTTGCTTGTAATAAGAAAGACAAGTGTTTAGGAGTACTCAATATCAATTACTTTTCTGTTCATGTAGGAAAATGCCCCATAGATGTAAGTACTTAAATATTGAAATTGTTGAACTTCAGGATGATGATGGGCTTATATTTTAAGGAAATAAATAGCTTTGAAGTAAGAGACCACCATGCAAATATCAGGGTCTGAGTGTAATTTTTTGTTACTGGCCTATTCTTTATACTTGCTTCTGATATTTTTGAAAAAGTTGTAATAGACTCTTTATGATAGAGTACCTGAGTGATACAACAAAAGCGAAGTAATTTGTAAGGGGCTATTTTTCTGTAGATGAGATATTTTAATTTTGAAACCTCAAGCATTTATATGAACGATGATGTATTAGCAGAAAAAATCAAGTTCTGGTTCTGGCTGACTACTTTGCTGATAGAATTTTACTTTATCACGCTTGCTTTTCATGCTATTTAAGTATAATGTTGATTCATCTTTCTAGTCATGCTTAGTGATAACCTCAACCTGCTTGTGTTGCTGTAGTGCAGGAGATCTACGCCGTGCCAATGGTCTTCTTGCACGTTATGGTTTTCTACTCAGTGAAGGCGGCAGTCCTTCAGTCTCAATGTACAACTTACTAATGAAGGTTTTATGCTAAACTATGGTTCTGTAAGAGAACCACCAATTTCAAAGCACATTTTCCCAAAAAGTAATGTTGTGTTAACAATTTTTGTTGTTGCACTTTTGTAGGGACATATAAGCAACGGATCTCCTCAGGCTGCCATAACCCTGCATGATGAGATGCTACGTTTGAGAATTAAACCTGATAGACTCACCTACAATACACTTATCTTGGCATGTGTAAAGGCTGAAGACTTGGGTTCTGCAATGCGCTTCTTCGAGGAAATGAAGGTCACAATCATCTCTTTGAAAGGCCAGTTTAGTGCATTGTTAAGTTTAATTTATTCAAGATATTTGCTTAGTTTACTTAAATGAATTTACTTGCGAATGCTTGCAGGATGAAGCACAGAAATCCAGCCATGACGATGGTATTCCGGATGCCGTAACATACACTACATTAGTTAAGGTTTGTCTGTAAATGTTGCATTTATTTTGTTATCTAATAATATAAATAGGAAGTCTTTTTATCCAAAATATAAATATACATGAGTAGTTGCAAAACAAATAAATTTACAAATGCAGGAGTTAAAGTGTTCATAAATTAATCCATTTGGATATGATCTGAAGTTGTGTCTTAGCAGTATCACTTGTATTATGATAAATGTTGCGAAGTTTGTTTACATCTCAATAAGCATAGCTCATAGCTCATAGTACTTAGTTTTGTTTTCCCCTTTCTTAATTTCTGGTTACAATTGGAAGGGTTACATATTTTTGAATGGGCATTTCACATTTGTTAGAAAGCAAACTTGAGCTTGTATTTTTTGTATGATTAATACCGATTTTCACCAAGCCTTGCTTTCTAACCCCCTTCTTTTTGTTGGTAGGGTTTTGGGAATGCCAAGGATCTCCTCACAGTCCAGAAAATTGTGTTAGAGATGAAATTACATCATGGTTTATTCATCGATCGAGTGGCATACACTGCAGTAGTTGATGCATTTTTAAATTGTGGCTCAATTAAAGGTATGGGATATACAAACAAGTTCCTCTCAAAATTTGGCACAAGTATAAAGTATTGACTATTGACAGAAAGGGCTGCCAATACCAAAATAAAGTACTTTCTTATTTAAATTGCTTTTCGAAGCACCTACATTAAGTGTGGCTATATTTGCATGTTTTGCTGGTTTCTGTTAATCTCTCTCTCTCTCTCTCTATGTCTGTCTCTAAACTCAACTACATTTTTTTTGGGGTAGAAACACGTCTCTTTAAAGTGTTACTTATCAAATGTTTGTGATGATATGCTTAGATGCCATTTGTGTATTTGGAGAAATATTAAAGCGTTCTGGGGGGAATCCAGATCTGCGACCAAAGCCTCATCTCTATCTTTCCATGATGCGTGCTTTAGCTGCTAGAGGAGATTATGAAATGGTCAAGAGGCTTCATATGCGCATGTGGCCAGATTCTGCTGGCAAGATTTCCCTAGATGTTCAAGAAGAGGCTGACCATCTTCTGATGGAAGCAGCTTTTAACAATGGCAAGGTACTAGATCTACTTACGTCTGGTCTCTCAAGTTAGTGATAACATATTTAACCCTTTGGGCATTTGGGTGTGTATGTAGGTCTTATGGTTGAACCACGTATTTCTTGTGTCCACTCTCTTCACTCCATTTATCTCTCTCCCTTATTTCATTTAAACCGTATATTTCAACAATTCAATTTTATCTTACTTCCAAATTAGTTTGTCTTTGTTTTGGTATTCTCCTTCTTCTTGTTCAGTTCTTGACTTAATTGTTCTGGGTTGTTTGTTTTGGCTTGTGAACACCATATGTTTGTCAACTATTCATCATACATATTTGGGTTTGGCAGGAACAGTTTATGTTGCTTGTTTCAATATGATTGGCAAGCTCAAAAATTCTGGTTGTATCTTCTTTTAGTTTCATAATATTAATCCATTCAAGGTTCTAGTTCAGGATAAAGAGTATAATATTAGCCTTTCAAATAAGATGTTTGGTGAGGGAAGAAATATTAGGGTAGTTATGTAGCGGTCTAATTTATTATCTGGCAATATTGTACATGTGCTGTAGGATTTGGATCATCACTTGCATTTGTGACAGTATATTGTAGTAACATTGTACAGGACCGTGTAGTAAATGGTATCATGTGAATTAGTGTATCATTTAAGTTTAATAATATAAACTTGGTGTTGTGGGATTATTACATGAAGTAGGACAAGGATATAACACACAGAACAGTAGGAAAAACGTTGAGTTTGGTGCCCCACGGGACCATTAGTAATTGGCACTGGGAGACTGTAAGTAGTGCTCAGAGCAAAAAATATTAGGGTAATCTATATCATGTAATTGCATGTATTTCCCTGTTGGCTTGGTCTTGGTTAGGTGTTGAAACATTTGCATTTTCCGCCGAGAGAGGTTAGCTGATGGACTCCTGTAATCCTACTTAATGAAGCATTCATTTTCTTCCTTCCCTTTCATGACTTCTGTAGAACCTGCTAGACAATTTGAAAGAGCCCGATCAAGTCATGCAGGATCTAGTTGGTTTCTTTGAGTAGCTTGTGATGTTGTTCGAAAGCAACAGGTCATTTAGAATGCAATAGAAACAGTGAGCTCTGTTTGAATGTTGCATTGGCAACTTTCAGATCGTAATTCATGTCTGGTTGTGATGTGGTCGGAAAACTTTGAGCATTACATCCTTTTTCATTCCAGTCATACTTTAATTAGTTATAGATTTATTCAGCTAGTGATTTTATTGCTAGAGTTTAGAGAATGACAACTTATTTTTATATGTTTGCTATGGTCCCTAATAAGGATTCAAATGTCATCTCTAGATTCTCTACCTTGAGCTCTCATTTGTGGATATACAGAGTCAATAATTTCTTCTAGGACAAAATTATAGAATGTGAGAGGTGAAGTTTGTCTACCCGCAATCATGCATTCTAATGACACCATTGTCGAATCTGAATGATTAAGTTAGCTCTCAAAATTAGATTAATTGTGGACCTGCGCTTCCTTTAGATTCTAATGCCCTTGCACTGAGAATTGACATTGTTAACTTACGTTTTCAATTTAGCTGAAGTTTATTACATTCTGGCTAGCATGTTTGAAAAGATGGCTCGTGAACTTTGTGATGGGTTCTTATATCTGGGTTTCTTTGTCAGATCAGTGTGGCTATTGAACATCTGTCAAAAACAGTTTCAAGATGGAAGGGAATATCTTGGACAAGTCGAGGAGGCATGGTAAGTGATGCATAATTATCTCCCACGACTGCAGATTAAAAGAAGTAACAATATGGACGAATGAAGTAAAGTAATCATTCTGTAGGTACCTGTTCCCTGAGATGAATAAAGATTACTTGTGAAAGATTCAAAATGTTTACAAAGCTATATGTTATTGTAATATTGAAAATGAATCTTGTTAGTATGGTTTTGGCTTTCACCATTACATGTAGTTTATTCACTTTATATTTTTTTCAATGCATGACCTTTTCATCACCACTTTTATCTTTGATTGGATTATCTAGGACTCTATGGCAACTCCAGTTGTTTTTCTCATGACATGTTAATCAGGCTACATTCCTGGTTTCAAAATGCATTTCTCATTTTTAGTTGCCTTTGAAATGCAGGTTGCCTTGCGCATAGAGGCCTTGTTAGGATTTACCAAATCTGTGTTGAGTCCTTACCTACTCTCTCAGGTAATCAATTTGTTTCTCTCTATCACATTGCAGAAGTATATAAGGGCGTGATGACTGGGAGTAAATAACATCTTACCGGCTTTACATGTATAGCTGCTTGCAAATTTGTCTCGTCATGGGCTTTGCTTACGAGTCAGCTTATAACAAAAATATGTTCAGCTTTTACAACCCTAACTGCCAAATGCTTGTAGTCTTAAGTAGGCAAATGAAACTGATATCTGCTTCAGGAAGTATTGCTGCACTGAACTTATGAATATTTTTAGATTTAGTTGCATAGAAGACCTTACTAAATTGAAAATATAATAGCTGGCATAGGAGGTATGCTTTTTTTTTTTTCCCTCTCCTGAACTCGAGATTTTTTTCTTTAAGTTTCTTACAAATCTCTTTCTGTTTAGATATCGCCAAAAGAACCAATAGAATCTATCATGATACCAATCGAAGCAGTCCAGCCTCTACAACCGACCGATGAATTAAAGGAAGTAGCTATGCGCTTCTTTAGAGATACAGTTGTGCCTATTGTAGATGACTGGGGCGGCTGTGTAGGACTTTTGCACCTTGAAGACTGCACTGAGGTATTTCCATTTGGCTATGCCTTTGTGCTTGGTACTACGATTCACAACGTAATCAGTTCTGTGAATGAGTTATCTTCTGTTATATCTCACTCGCAGCTTGCCATCTAGAAACATGCAACTAATTTTTCCTCCAAAAAACCCGTCCTTAGCCAGTGATGGATGCACGCACCTTGTTCTTAAAAGGATTGCAATTGTGCTTTATTGGCCGATTAACACAAAGATAATGTGCGAATATTTTACATCATCTAGCTACTACAAACATTACTTGATTAAGTGAGCTCGTTTTCTGTTTGCATGTCATACTCGATTTAAGTGCTAATACAAACAGTACTCTTGTGCAGTTGAACGCCCCCGTTTTGACAATGATGAGAAGCCCACCTCCGACAGTTACAACCAAAACATCAATTGGGCATGTGGTTGATCTAATATTAGAGAAGAAGTACAAAATGGTTGTTGTTGTAGAACATAACAACTTGTATGAGACAATGTACAATACAAGTTCAAAGGCAGTCGGAGTTTTTACAGCAGAACAGTTGCATAAACTTGTTGCTCCTTCTACGTTGGAGGTGCCAGGGCAAAAACATTTACTCTGTAGATGATCAATGTAAATCATACAGTATATTTTGTTATCTTAACCCAATATTGTAAAATAGATTTCTGGAGATAGGGAGAGCTACTGCGCAATTGTTCATTCATTAAGGTGAAATTGAGAAGGTTATTATTTTTGTTAAAAAAAGTTATTATAAAGAGAGAAGTGAGTCAATGTTGTATTGTTTTCTCTTCTATTCTCAAGCACACACATTGTAACAAATTTAAAGAATACTTACTAATTTATTATTGAGACATTGTTTGTAATTTATGCACAACTACCTTCAACAAAAAGGACACTCATCTTTATTTTTTAGGACAAAAATTCAAGTGAAACTTGACACTTGTTTTAAAGCGAATAAATTATTATATAAATTATTTAATCAATTATTCGTATAACTATCATGAAATTTGATTGATACAAAGTCGATGGTAACTTTTTTGGATTATATATAACAATTTGATTTTATGAAATTATAAAATTAGGAAATTGAGTTACCAACACCTAATCGGCCGTTTAGTCTAAGTCAAAAGTTAGACGATTTAGACTCTCATTACTCAATTATATGCACATGAACAAAATAAAAGAGTAGTTAAAAAATGGATCCGGACGAACGCTCTACGCCCGCTGTGACGTCACCTCATTAAGATATTAACCATTATTTAATGGATGAGAGATTGAGAGTGTCAACATATATATATATATGAGTTTAATGTATATCAGTTAACTGATATAAAGTTATATCAGTTGCACTAATAAGGTGATGACACCTCATTTAAAATCATGGATCCGGATATCCGACATTATTTTATTCTCTTAGAAAATTGGAGTTGAAAAAGAAAAGAAAAAACTTCCCACACGTGTCAGCAAAGGATAAATGAGTAATAGTAATATATCAAATTACTTACAAATTTGAGTAAGAGAGGTCAGAAGGAGTATCAGTTTCACAGATTTACAATTAATTGGTTTAGTTTGGAATCGGATTTTACCATTTTATGTTTTCTTTCACATTTCAAGAGTCACCCTAAAACCCTAACGAGGAAAAGAGATCTGATAACCTAAACCCCATCTTCTGGAAATTGGAAAAGAAGAAAAAAAATGTCGTTCAGAGGTAAGGCGATAATGAAGAAGATTTTGAGGAAAGTTGGGGAGGAAAACTTGGCCCCGGGATTGAAGGATTCTCTGCAGAAATGCATTCCTAACACCAAAATCGTCATGAATCGTGCCAAGCGCGGCTTATATGCTGGCCGCCACATCCAATTTGGGGACCGGATCAGCGAAAACGGTGGCAACAGGTCTGTACTCTCTCTCTCTATATATATTATAAATTTGTGTATTGTATGTATATGTATGTGCCATTACTGCCGATGTTTGTGACCTGTGAGTGATTTGTTAAGTCTTGTTGTTGCTTTGAATGATAGGATTTGGGGGAAATTTGAAAAACAAAAGTTCATAGCCCTGTAAATTTGTTTTATCTTATCTCGCAGTAGCACCTAGGGTTCCTAATATATATTCTTATATGTAGATGGGAAGCTTCTTATCTCTAAAAAAAGGTTTTGAGTAATGTATGGAGAGAGTCCACCAGTTGATAAAATTTTAAAATTCATGTTAATTAATTTCATCAACAGGACCTGTTTTATTATTTTCATTTGAGGTGATGGATAACTACTGTATTATATTTTGATCATTCATGAATAAGTTCTGGAAATTGGTTTTGAATATACCAAGTAATGGCTGATCATAAGAACACCCACTTGTTCATTTAGAGTGTAGCTGGATAGCCCTCAAAAGTGGTCAACCAACCATTTGCATCACTTGAGCTTTAGTGCGCTCTTATGCCTGACCTTGGGATTCCGTATGGCTATTGAATGATACGCACCAATCAAATTCTCTCTAGAAAATACATTGTGTCACATTATCACTTGCACAGTGACAAGCATACTACTTTGTTGCATTCTTGGAAAATATAGTTGGGCTTTAGGGGATTCGAGTTGGTGATGTATGCAGGATGGTTCAGTACCTTAGGAGTAAACTGGATGGTTAATGGCATAAGAAGGGTAAGAATTTTTTTTTCTAGATGCTATAAATTAGCCCGTGTGATGTACGGAGGAGGGACATGCCATTAAAACTACATTCCCATATAGGCCCATACCAGTTTTGGTTAATATTATTTGCATTTGTATATCTTTGCCTATGATTTTTTCTTCTTTCAAGAGAGGGCAGTTCTTTTTTCTTCTCTTTTTGAATCATGGGCAATAATAGTACTCATTCTGCCCCAATAATAGTTCTCTTTTAGAATTATTCATGGCATTCTCATCTGAACAAAATCAAAGCATATTGTCTTTTGGAACTTTCATCTTCTATTGTCGCTCATGCCTCTTTTTGGGCATGGTCATACCTTTCTTATGGCAATTTGCTTGCTGACAATTTTTTTTTACCGAGGACATGAAGGGCCTCACATGTAGATCATTTTTCTATGGATTACCAGACTAGTTAGATATTTTGGGCAGATTTTATGCCTGTTTGTCTGTTACTTTGGTTCATTTGACGCTTATTTGAAATGTGATTCTACTTTGCAGACAGCTGTTAGAGAATCGATTAGTTAACTCCCTTATCCGCATTTTTAAGCGGCATTCTCAGTATTTTTTACCCACTTCTTTTTTCTCAACTCTCCATATTGTTTATGCCTTTTGGTTGAATATCAGTCACGAGGCACATCTTCTTGATTGAACATTATTATATACACTCTTGTAGTCGTGTTTGCTAATCAACCATTGTTTCTCTGAGGAACTTAACCCATACCTTGGTTATACATGATCCAAACTCATCCATACTAATAACATATTTTACTAACACATAAGGATGAAGCACATTGAAGTTGAACATTTGCTGTAGGCTAACAATTCATGTGTCCTTCACGTCCTAGATTATAAAACCCTATTGAACATATAGCTTTTGATTACTTCTGCTAAAACTTGAGTGTTTGAGAATATTCTACTCGAAAACGTATTATCCAGTCCCCAACAGGCGTTTCTTATGTGCTTAGAGCATTAATTTCGGATCTTCTGTAACTGAAGACTGAAAAACAAAACTGTAGCGTACAGAATTCAGCAGCCTGTCTAGTTGACTCTTATTAACTGAATCTGGGAGAAAGAAATTAGAATTGACTTGTGTTATTGTAACATATATAAATTTCATTTCCTAAAATGAGTGTCTCTTTCTATTTTAATTAATGAATTACTCATAATGTCTTTAAGAAAGATAATTACTACGTGAGTTTGTTACATTCAAGGTACGTGGGGGGAAATTAAGCATCAATAAAATCATGGGGTAATTACAGGTTACTAACCTATTAGATTCCAATTTATCATGTTACTACCCTAAAGAATTTTTTTTTCTTCATCTAACTACCATGTTAGATCCAAATTGTGTTTCCGTCCATTTTGTCTTTAATTTTAACGAAATTTGACTCT
>JAYMTK010002075.1:0-14653 GCA_036897405.1 Pelargonium myrrhifolium | reverse complement strand
ATATATATATATATATATATATATGTATATGTAATTTAATTAGTAGCGCCTCATAGCAAAAATAGATGCACTAAAACCGAGGTGCTCAAGAGTATGCATAAACAATGCATAACAGTTGAATTTCCATTTGGACAGATTTGTGCACTCAAGCTTTCCAATTTAGTTTATATAATGAAATTATTGTTTCTCGAAGAATAAAAATGCTATGTCACAAAATTGTGACAAACGAGTGACTATAAAAATGTTCGGACATGAACAATAAACATTTTCTACTTGGGTGCAATTATAATTCTTGGCACTCAAGTGCTCTCTCTTTTCTTAATATAACATTTGAGTTTCCAAACATGCTTGATTTAATGTCACGATTATAGATATGAATTATGCAAATAAGTACATTTAGAACACAACATAATTATATGGGTCCAAATTAATGACATTCTTTTGTATATATATGATCAGTTTCTCTGTAAGTACTTCATGTTTCAATGTTGTTGTATGTGAAGAGTCAAGAGAGTCACTTTTGTTCCTCTTCTATTGAGATTTTCTTTTTGCTTTTTGAGTTTTACTCTATGTTTGACAAAGAGTAGGCATGGTTTTTGGTCAAAGTAGAAGCAGAAATTTCTTTGGACAAAATGACAAGGAGATCTCGAAAAGCCTATAACGAGAATGATTTGTAACAAAGCTACTTAATTACTTATGAGCTTTGAGTTGTTGATGTAGATGCAAGTCATCATAAACTTTCCCAGGAACAAAAGTGAACTATATGATCTCTCATCATTTTTTTCGGAGCACCTAAATGCACAAATTAGTATACAAATAAATAATGACTTAAGTTTGAAACAAGTGTTCTGTAAAACGTTAATTGAGGTTTGAATCTCTACCGTTGCATTAATTTGTGCACTTTTGTTGAAACTATTCACCTCGATTACTCATTTTTGCTTTCTACTTGGTTCTATATATATGAAGCACTACTAAGTTTATATGGTTGTTGATTAGTTTGTGCAAGATATGCAACTGCATATATGTACTCAAGCTTAGGAGGGCCAAATTTTCTAACAAGTGTGTTGATTCGGTTCTTTAAAAAACAAAGTATTGAGTTGCGAACTTTAAGGATCTACTTTGAAAAATAAAGAAAGAAAGAATCTGAAGAAGAAAAAGAATAGAAAACGTTGACAAACACCCGTTTTCGTCCGAAAAAAACTCCATCTAGAGATAAAATTATGAATTCTTTTATTTTAGCATCCGAATCTAGAAAAACATGATATACACATAGATATGCTTACCTGTGGAGGTCCATTAACATTGTCGAGATCTGTTTGAAGCCTGTACTCATGCATGATCCAGTCGGTTTTGTGCCCATTTGGAGCTCTTCCTTTGTAAAAAACTAGGGTTTTCCTCATCCCAATAAGCTTAGCTTTATCAAACACAGCCTTGTCTCGTCCCGTGGCCTTCCAAAACCCAGCCATGGTGGCTCTATTTGTCCTCGTCCCACTCGGATACTTCTTGTCCTTGTGGCTGAAAAAATACCACTCCTTTTGCTCCTCATACCCAATCCTACACCTCTCTGCAGTACATGCACATCATACACACATACATTTCTTTACAAACCCTAACAAGAAACCTTAACAAGAAAGAACATATATATATACAAGTGATGGTACGTACCTTGGAGATCCCATGGTTCGATTTTGTAGAGATCTATGTCTCTAATTACATCAAGATCAATCTTCTGTGATGCGATCTTCTTCCTGAGGTAGTAACCAACGAGCTCCTCGTCCGTTGGATGAAACCTAAACCCAGGTGGGACACAACACTCCATAGCCTCCATCATAACCACTCTCTCACTGCACTGTAATGCTATAACTGCATCAAATTCAACACCACCTTGGCTTTTACTTCATAAATATTATCATTATTATAACACTCCATAAAGTGGTGCACTCAAAAGAGAAACCATATGGAGAGAAGAGAGGAAAAAAGAAAAGCTAAAGAAGTGTTGTTTCCTATAAGAAGGTGACAAGTGTTTTTAGAGACATTCATGAAGTCATTTGGTGGTGAAATGTGAAAGATGAGCGTGTTATGAGAAGAATCCATTATTTTCATTTTTTTTTATTATGTGAAAATTGGAGGTGAAAAGGAGTGAGAGCTGAATCATGAGAGCTTATCAAGTTTTGGATTTTAAAAAACTAGAAATATGGGAGATATGGAATATAGGGTTGGTCTCAACTCTAAAGAAACGGACAAGTAGAGGTTTGTGCTAATGATGTTGTCTTGTGTTGATGAATGGTTGAAATGATTCATAAGAGAACGGGGTTTTCATTACATTACTATACCGAAAATAAATAAACAAGAAGCAAGTAGAAAAGCAGAAATTTAATTGCACAAATATAAGTGTAAATTCAATTGTTAATTAACTTATCGTCAATTATCTCTTACGTGTAATGTTTGTTTAATGTTTGAGACGAAGAGAGTACATTTTAGGAACTACGGGTAAAATTTAACTGCTAAAAAGAGATTTTTGTTGACATGTTTGCAACTAGCTCTCAGTACAAACTTCATTTTTTTCCATCAATTTTAACATTTTAAATCTAACTATATTAATGTGACTTGATGTGATTGTTCAAATTATTTGTTAATTAACTAAACAATTACTTAAGTGAAGAAAAAGGAAAATATGTGAATAACAAACAAAGTTTAGAGTTAATGTTAACTTGAAAGTCTTATTGCAAATAAATTTGTGCGTACTAAACACATAGAGTTTACGCGTTTTCACGACCCTAATTATTCAGCATTCGAATTTTCATATCATGTTAAAATTCGACTAATTTTTTACATTATTTTTATTTGTTTGTCATTTTTCTTTGATCGGCGATACCAACACTCCATAGCGAGATTTGAACCTGAAACTCCTGAAGAAAATTAAGAGACATTAACTATTTAAACTGATAATGAGACTCGAATCTAAAACTTTTAATGAGAACCAAGAAGTTAATGACGTGTGCATTTAAATTTTGCCCAACTTATATATATATATATATATATATATATTTGTTATGCACTCAATTTTATGTAGCTTGACATATGCACGCGTTTTGGGAAGGGAAAAGGTATATGGAGACCGTAGTTTGGATCCATGAGATGATAAGGTTGCAACCACAAAGATGATCATTAAAGAAAGTGGACAAAAGAAGCACAACTGCACTCTCACTCTCTCTCTCATATATGTATATCGATCGATGATCGTGAAGGAGGTAGAGAGGGATGTTTCTGACCCTTTTTGTCTCTTTGTCTACAGTTTACACAGCAAACATCTGACAATTCCTCTTGGTTCCATACCTACTGATCTCTTCAACCAAAAGTGCTCACCACACACAAAATATATATACAAAAACTCGTCCACATGCATATATGTAAATATATATACATATATATATATATATATATTTACTAGCTTTGATCAGTTTTGAATCTTGACTCGTGTCTACTGCTGTGTTTGCACCTAACATTTTCTACGGGTTACGAGAGAATCTCATTAACCTTTTCAGGTGTTTCTGGTTTATATGTTCTCTGCCTCAAAATGAAACACAAGAAAGTACTGATGTTTTGTTTCATATATATGCATGCATGCAAAGTTTCAAGAATCAAGATATTAATTCAAGATTCAATCTTTAGCGGTTTTGCTGATCGAGCAGCCTCTTCTCAGTAACCAGCAAAGAACCCTTATAAACTTTTCTTCTTCGAAAGAAAAGAATTAAACATGGAATATATATTATAATGAAAAGTTTATGCTTACCTGAGTGATCGAATTTGGTTGAAGACGTATATAGATCAATGAAGAGCAAATGAAGAAGACGAAGACAAAAGAGTTGAAAATTCTGAGAGATATATAATAAGGATTTGTGATGTGAGGACCGCTCGATTGCGCATGCATGGGTTCCTTTTTCTTGTCCCCATCTACCCTTTATTTTATTCATTAATTACGACGTCACTCACTGCACTGCCTCAGTTTCCTACCCTTCTTCTCTCTCTCTTCTCGTATGGAACTGCATCTCTTGAGATTTTAATTTCTTTTTTGCCCATTTGCAATTTTAATCCTTAGTTTTAGAATAAAATCTTTATTCATCCACACTTTATTGTATAAAGAAAGTGATCGACGTTTTATTCATTTAGGTCTCCTCTGACTTAGATCTTTCAAACACCTTGGAAGCGTGAAGAGTACACACTTGCTCTTAATAGACTTGAATATGCTTGAATTACTCATACCTTCAACACTGAATTGTTGACCACGACGTGTTATCATTTCTTAATGCGTCTTGCTTATCATCAATTAAAATATTTTTCAATATTTTATGCACTATCAAAACAAATGAACTACAACAAATATTAGGTCGGTCAACGAAAGTGACACCACGTCACCACAAGAAGTAGATCTGTTAAATCAATCCACGATATATCAAAGAGTGGTGAATGTGAGAAACAACTTGAAGGAAAAGCGAAAGGTGAAGCCGAGGACTAAGATATGTCTTTGCAACCGGAAGATATTCCACATTTTCTCTTATGTGAACGGGGAACACTTTTCGGTGGAGGATCCGATTGAACACTTCATGTTGGAAGAGTGCCCGATCACCCCGACGACTAGGTGTAAAGATAAACTCACCCTTCCAAATTATATATAGTTTGGTGAATAACACCGGATAAATAAATGTTTTTGATCAATACTACACGATAGTTAAGTGGAGAAATATGGGTATAATGTATATTAGTTAACTGATATAAAGTTATATCAGTTGCACTAATAAGGTGATGACGCCTCATTTAAAATCATGGATCCAGACGGGTTGCTCCGCTCCCCTAAATTCACTTGGGTGAGTATATATATATATAGGGTAATGAGGTGTCATACATTTTACCCTATATATATTTTACCCTATATAAGGTATCAAATGAAATACAAAAATTGAAATATTGTATCTACAAAAGCAATATTGTATCTACGAAAGCAATAAAACAACACATAGATATACACAATGCAAACTAACTACAATGCAAATATGTGAAATAAAATATGTACAAAGCAGTGTATATATAACATGCGAGCTATATATATTTACATGCGAGTGTAATGTATGATCATGTGATAAGCATTTAAACAACTTATATACAATAAAACCAACCCAAATGTGCCCATGAACAAAATATAATATATAACATTCGAGTCACAATTATCGGATGATTTTCGATTACATCGTAGTAACCGAACAAAATTATTTCACGTCAAAATGGTCTCAAAACATGACTTGAATGTTCCTTTCATGGGCACAATATCACCCATTGATTTTTCAATCTCTTTATGAAGAGAAGTTATTTTAAAAAAAAAAAATTTATTTTGATTTTTTTATTTAGATGGCTAAGCAGCCAAATTCGCTAACACAACAATTGTAACACTAACATATTTTTGGTATTTTGAGCTTAGTAGCCGAATCTTAAGTGGCTAACAACAAGATTAACAAAAACAAATGTGAATGTTAAAGTGCTAAGTAGCAATTATACTAAACTACACACAAATCAGCATGCATATATGTTAACATTGTGAACACACACAAACAACTAGTAATTGATTTGATGGTAACTACAACCCACATGTAAAGCCCAAATGCCTAAGGCCGAAGCAAGAAACCCATATCTAATTTGATTGAACAAATCTGAAAACAAACATAAATAAACAAGAGAGAAAGCTACTTACCTAGTTCGCGGCGAGAGAGCGGTGCTGGGTTCGGAGTTCAGATCCGAGGGGTTTTGGTGGTGGAGGAGAAAGATTCCGGCGGATCTCCCGCCGATTTGGTTGCTCTCTGTTTTGGTTTCTGATTTTCAAAATGTATTAGCTCCTCTCTTTTCTTGCTGATATGCTTCTCATTTATAGAACAAAAACAAAGTGCTGATCTGAGACTCTGATGTTTGAATTTTTGCACAAAAATGGGTCATTGGGTTTCTGAGTGAAGAAAGTGCTCTTTGACTTGACATGGAAGAGGAAAGATCTGTTGAGTGTGGCAGAATCACGGGAAAGAGGAGAGAGAAGAAGGAGATAGTTGGAATTGGACCGAATCAGTTCAGATTGAACCGGTCTGGTTTGGTTAAAATACGAAAACTGAAATGGGCTTGGATTTGAGATTAATAATCAGCCCAAGTCAAGAAAGGAATGAAAAATGGATTTTGGTTTGATTTAAAACAAGAAGCCCAAAACGAAAGTATTACAGAACCTAACAACAAAATTACTAAAATGACAACGCATAAGACATGACCAAAAATAAATATAATTATATAAAATAAAATAAAAAACAATCTTGTCGATTTTTAATCCAAAATAGTGATTTTAAATAAGAGTTTTGATCACCGAAAGTTTTAGGTACACTTATTATCGAGTATGAAATCGGGTGTCTACAACGGACTTTATGCCGATGGTTTTCTTGGTAGGAAGGCAGCTTTTGGAGCGGTGATAGTATCAACCATGCAATAAAAGGGTGTATGGTAAAATCAAGAATCTTAGGACCAAAGTGTTGAGATGGAAGAAATCCATAGTGGGAAAGTTTAAAGTACCTAAATCCATGTTGGAACCTTACCTTAGGGATATCTGAAGTCTAATCAAGTCTAGTGATGACTTTTCTGCGAAATTACTTGATAAATGGAGCAAGCTTCAGTCGGACTATGAGGATTTCTTAAACCAAGAAGAGGAATATCAGAGACAACAAGCTTTGCAATGACTGAGTTGCAACAGTCATAATTGAAGAGGAAGAAAGAGCAGAGTGTGGCGTTGTTTTGAGGATAGACTAGAATTAGTGAACCTATATTTCCAAACCCAATGCCTACTCTAATTCCAAGTTTAATCAAAACTCCCCTCCAACCTCTAGTGGGGTGGGATCCAATAAGCAGACAACCAGTTCAACCCAAATTGCTCAGTCAAACCACCAGTTTGAGTCAAAAGCATGTTAACAATTCCCAATCTGCCAACCAAAGCTTTCAAAAGCTGTCTTGGAAACAAATGGATGATAGAAAGAAAAAAGGACAGTGCTACAAATGTGAGGCTACCTATTTCCCTGGTCATAAAGAAGTGTGTCCCAACAGGCACATTAATATGATGTAGGAGGAGGAAGAAGAAGGACATGAGGAGAGTGAAGAAGGAGAGCTTAAGGTTCTGAGTGAGTCTGTGTTGAGTGCTCTAGAGGGAGTGGTGCATGATAAAACCATCAGGGTAGAGGGAAGACTTAAGGGAAGGGTCATTTCAATCTTGGTAGACACTTGAGCTACATCCAGGTTTTTGGACTCAAAAACTGCCAAGAATCTGAAGTGTGAAATGAAACTAGCCAATTCAGTTCATGTAATGTTAGCCAATGGAGTAAGGGTGAGTAGCAGTGAAATGTGTCAGGTGGAGTGGTTCATGGAAGAGCAAAGATTCAACAAGGAAATGAGAGTGTTACCTCTAGGGGTTTGTGATATGATCTTAGGAGTGGATTGGTTGTTCTCTATCAATCCCACTACCTATGACTTCAATCAGAGGAAGATTATAGTTCACCACAAAGGAAGACCCCTGATTCTTTTAGAAAAAAGCAAGGAAATGCTGAAAATGGTGGAGCTACATGGCTTACATTCAGTGATTTGTGATGGTGAGAGTCTCTATCGAGGTCAGTTTGTGCAAAACCTGGAAAGCCCTAGTTTGAGTTCTATTGTAGTGGTGGGGAAGCAGAAACAAGAGCTGGATCAACTTTTGACAGAATTTAAGCCACTTTTTGAGCCTCAAATCCTTTACCCCCAAGAAGAGCCCATGACCATGCTATTCCTTTAATTCCTAATGCTACCCCTCCAAGCCTCAGACCCTATAGAAACAGTTTTATGCAAAAGAGTGTGATTGAAAACATGGTAGAAGAGATGCTACAGGCTGGGATAATTCAAGAAAGTCACAATCCCTTTGCTTTTCCAGTACTATTGGTCAAAAAGAAAGATGGTACTTGGAGGTTTTGTATAGACTAAAGAAAATTGAATGACATCACTGTGAAGGATAAGTTTCCTATTCCTGTCATAGAATAATTGTTGGAGGAGCTTAAAGGGAGCTTATATTTTTTTCTAAGATTACCTAAGAGCTGGTTATCACCAGATCAGGTTGAAGGAAGGAGATGAACACAAAACTGCATCTAGAACACATGTAGGGCATTATGAATTTAAAGTTATACCATTTGGCTTAACAAATGCACCTGCAAGTTTCCAAGCATTGATGAATGGAGTGTTTAAGGACTACTTAAGGAGATTTTTTTTAGGTCTCCTTTGATGACATTTTCATTTACAGTAAGAACTGGGATGAGCACTTGGTACATTTGAGAAGGGTGTTTGAAAAGCTGCAGTAACATCAACTCTTAGCTAAACTCAGCAAGTGTGAGTTTGGCAAGACTTAGGTGGAGTATTTAGGCCATGTTATTACTAGGGAGGGAGTTCAAACCTATCCAGCTAAAGTGGAAGCAATGAAAACATGGCCAGTACCTAAAAATCTCAAAGCCTTGAGGGGATTCCTAGGCCTAACAGGTTACTACAGAAGATTTGTGAAGGGTTATGGAGTTATTGCTAGGCCTCTTACAGATGATCTTAAGAAGAATGGGTTTATATGGTCTGAAGCAGCTCAAAAAGGTTTTGAGAAACTTAAAGAAGCCATGATTACAACTCATGTATTGATAATGCTAGATTTTTCCAGGCCTTTTGTTCTAGAAACAGATGCTTGTGATAATAAGGGAACTGGTGCTGTGTTGATGCAGGGGGAAGACCTATAGCCTATCTAAGCAAGGCTCTAGGAGTGAAGAAGAGTGGAATGTCAACTTAAGAGAAAGAACTATTGGCAATTGTGCTAGCTGTGCAAAAATGGAGGCATTATTTGGGGGAGCATGAATTTATAATCAAGACAGACCATCAGAGCTTGAAATACTTGTTAGAATAGAAGATCACTAATGTGCTTCAACAAAAATGGCTCACTAAACTTTTGGGACTCAATTACAAGATAGAGTTCAAAAAGGGAAGTGAAAATAAAGTAGTTGATGCTTTATCTAGAGTTCATGCACAGTGTTTTGTAGTTTCAACAGTTATACCTGTTTGGTTGAAGGAAGTGGAAACAAGCTATGATGGAGACAGGGCAGCACAAGCTCTCATTGCACAAATGGTTGTGAATCCATAATCTCTAGAGAACTACAAGCTGACACAAGGAGTGCTTAGGTTCAAGGGGAAGATTTATGTGGGCTTGAAGGATGAACTTAGAAACACCATCATAGATACACTACATTCCTCAGGCATTGGGGGTCATTCTGGTATTAAGGCTACTACCAAGAGGGTTCAAGCCTATTTCTTTTGGCCTCACATGAATAAAGACATTGAGAAATGGGTAAGGGAGTGTGATACTTGTCAGAGGTGCAAAGGAGAAAATGTTGCATATCTTGAGTTGTTGCAACCTCTGGCTATTCCCTCAAAGCCTTGACAACATGTGGCTATGGATTTCATAGAGGGTCTTCCTAGTTCTAAGGGATTTGACAGTATACTGGTGGTCATTGATAAATTCACCAAGTATGGCCATTTCATTCCCTTAACCCATCTTTTTTCTGCCCATTTTGTGGCTGTCAAGTTCTTTGAAGTGGTCTACAAGCTACATGGATTACCAGAGTCCATAGTATCTGACAGGGACAAGATATTCACAAGCATGTTCTGGCAAGAGCTATTCAAACTACTGGGTACTAAACTATGTATGTCTTCCTCTTACCATCCCCAATCTGATGGACAAACTGAGAAACTTAGTCAGTGTATAGAAAATTACCTCAGGGGTATGTGTCATTTGTATTCCAAAAAATGGGCTTTTTGGTTGAGCTATGGGGAGTGGTGGTACAATACCAAATTCTATAATGCTCTGCAAATGGCTCCATTTGAGGCATTATATGGCTATGTCCCTCCTCAATTGGCAATATTAGAGGGAGAAACTAGAGTGCAGGTTGTGGAGGAATTTTTGCAGCAAAGCAGGGCTCTAACTCAAGTACTTAAATACAATCTAAGCAGTGCACAAGCAAGAATGAAGCACCAAGAAGACAAGAAAATGCCACAGAGGAGCTTTGAGGTAGGATATTGGGTGTACCTCAGACTTCAACCATATAGACAGTCTTCAGTGGCTCTGAGCAGAAACATGAAACTCTCAGCCAAATACTATGGGCCCTTCTTGATTCTGGAGAAGTTGGGAATAGTAGCTTACAATCTGAAGTTGCCATAAGGGGCTAAGGTGCATCCAGTGTTCCACGTCTCCTTGCTCAATAAGCACCTGGGTGAAAACAACAGGTTGGTAACAACATTTCCTCAGTGCACAGAAGAGGGTACCTTGAAGGTTACTCCTTTGGCAATTCTGGATAGGAAGATGGTAAAGAGAAATAACTTACTAGTGGTTCAGGTGTTGGTGCAATGGTCTCACTCAGCTTCGGAGGACTCTACTTGGGAAGATTGGTTTGTGATTCGTAGCCAATTTCCAAAGTTTGATCCTCGAGGACAAGAATCTCAAGGGAGGGGTATTGCAATGACTATGTTGCAACGTTCATAATTGAAGAGGGAGAAAGAGCAAAGTGCGGCGTCTTTTTTAGGATAGACTAGAATTAGTGAAACGGTGCGTTTCGTGAAACAGATATAATCAAAACGCCAAAAGCATTGTCGTTTGTACTGTCAGTTAGTTGAGTTAGTTACAGGGTTGTTAGTTTGTTTTGTTTGGAGGGAAACGCCATTAAAGGCAATTCTCTAATTCTATAACAGGGGTTGTTGAATTTGATAATCAAGATCATCAGATCATTGGCTCCGTCCTTGCAGAGAGGGTGTGTGAGTGTGTGTTCTCGATTCAACTAGGGTCTTGTGTGTGATTTTGATTCAATTTGGGAATTTGCAATTATTAGTCATTGTAAGCTCAAATATAATTCGATAGCCTAGGAGACAAAAATAACAAATACTTCCATGCAATTGCATCGTTGCATAGAAACCGTAGTCGGATAAGGGGTATCAAGGATTCTCAAGGGAGTTTGTGTATGGACCAGGCTAAAATATTTATTATGTTTAGTGCTCACATGAGTCTTAAACTCAATGATTATGCTTGATTTCGAACTCCTTCTTGTAGTTCTAAACGTCAGCATATTGACTCCTTGGTTACGAGGGTTCTCTTGTCAAATCAAATTGCTTACCTAGACTCTCTCTTTGCTCCTTCCGAGGTGCACTGGGAAGTCTTCAAAATCGGTGGGGATAAGGCCTCGGGACTAGATGGAATCCCGTGTCAGTTTTACCAATAGTTGTGGCGCATTGTGGTTCCTACGGCTACTCATGGGGTCCTCTCTTTCTTGAATTCATGCAAAATTCTTAAACAAACTAATCGAACCTACTTAGTCTTTATCCTAAAGAAAGACTTTCCTAAAACCTCATTGGATTTTCGTCATGTAAGCTTGTGTAACGTGTTATACAAAATTGAAGTAAAGGTATTGGAAAGTCGTCTTCAAACATTCTTAGGGTCTTTTATTTCACCCCTATCAAAATTCTTTTATCCCGGGGTGTTGCATAAATGATAGTATCATCTTGGCGAATGAGGTTGTGGATGGAATTCGTCGCACAAAGAAGGGGAAATTACTTAAGGGAGCACTAATACTTGATATTAGTAAGGCAGATCGAGTATGCTTTCATGGTATTCCAATGTAGACAATTAATATTCCAATGTATTTCCATGGTCTCCTTCCAAACAGTAGTTAACGGAAACGTAGCAAACCTTTTTATTTCTCTTGCAACCTTCGACATGGAGATCCTTTATCACCTTATCTCTTTCTCCTTTGCTCAGAAGGATTGAAGTATCTTCTAAAGGAGGAAGACTCACAACAATCCTTTTGGGGACTTCGAATCAGCCGAGGATGTGATCATTTGAGTCATCTCATGACCGTTGATAACGTCCTTATTTTCTTTGAACCATCCATACAATCATGTTCGACTATTCGACTTATCCTATAAGACTATTTGTGGGCATCAATCCAAGTGATAAATATTCAAAATTCTGAATGGATTCTTAGCTCCAATGTCCCTCACAGGTTTTCTCGACTCTTTAGTGGTATACTACGTGTGTCAGTTGTTTCTATCTAGGTAAGTATCTCGATTTTCTCAACTTTGGGACTAAACCGGATAAAAATATTATCCCGATGTTGATAGATCGTATTAGGGACAAACTGGCAAACTGGAAAATGAATTTGCTTTCTCCAGCAATTAAGCTGGGCTAGGGATCAATGACCTTAGAGCACTCAATATTGCGATGTTGGCTGGTACTGTTTGGCGGTTGGCATCATCACCAAATAGTTTAGTTTACAAGCACTTTCATTCTAAATACTATCGTGGGTATTCTATTTGGGAGTCGGTCTGAAGCACTAACTTCTCTTGGATTTGGCGAGGACTAAAATTGGAAAGGAATTTCTTAAAACCACACATTAGATGGCATGTAGGTAATGGTCGCAATATCCAAATCTTCAAAGATATTTGGTTAGGTCAGTCTTTATTTGCCCTGCCACCAAATCAACCTTCACCCTTAGATGTTCGAGCATTTAAGTTGATCAACACGACGACTAGAACTTGGAATGCATAAGAACTGAGAGTTGGTGGGTTGATCACTTTGTGCTACCTATTTTGAACATCAAACTATCCCAGATTTCACATTCACAAGACCTATTGTAGTGGACTCTTACGTTGTATGGTGCTTACTAGGTAAAAAAGGGTCACATGTTTTGATCACCTAGAACTGACGCTGGTCAGACACAAATCTCTACCCTTATACAATGGAGTAGGATGTGGGGCCTAAAGCTTCTGGAGAAGACAAAACTCTCCATTTGGCGTTGCTTGCACGATGTTTTACCTGTTCATTGCAAATTATCCCATCCACGGGCAATCCAAGATCCATTATATCCCCATTGTTATAGAGAGTCTGAGTATGTGTCTCATTGTCTCTTTAAGTGTGAGGAGAGCTGCAAAGTCTAGTTTGTACATCCTTGTTAATCCGATTAGAGCGCGGGACATCAGTTTTCAATTGGTGGGACGATATGCAAATTATTAGTTTTGCTGCTAAGAATATGGACTCGATTTATGAGGGAATTGCTTTGCATAGATGATTTGGAAAGCTAGAAGCATAATGGTGTTTTGAAGGAGATCAATTCCATATTCCATTTATCCTTCATCAGGCCTCATTACTGGCTAAGGGGTGAAGTAAGATTATTTCTGCAACCTCCTCTTTGGAGAGGAAGGAGTGCACCTTTATTATACTTTTGCAAGCCTCCCATGGCTTTTGTATGATGACTGATGGGAGTTACATACAGAATGTTGGGGAGGATGGCAACTTAATTTTAATTCTACTGTTATGGAACGTTGTGCTTTTCCTTTACAGTGTGTCTCGGCCCTTGAAGTTGAAGCTCTTGCTCTTTTTCATGCTATGTTATTTTGTGCTCAATATCGTATTCTTTCTCCGGTTTTTCTCATAGATTGTTTAGCTCTTGTCAAACGGACTAGGAAAGGAGTTTTATCAGATGATACTTGCGGATACATTTTAGAAGATATACCTGCTTTAGTTAAAAACCTTATTTTTTACTAATGCAGTTGTGTTAGTTAATAGGGAACTGGTTGTAAATGCCCATGGATTGACGACTTTTGGTAAAATGGGAATATCCAAAATATGGATACATCTTAACTTTTATACTGCTTATTTACAATGAATGAAGTTTCCTTCAGCAGCAGAAACAACAACAACAACAACAATAATAATACTGCTAAAATCGAAGGCTTTAAACGTTTTGAAAGTGGGTTTAGGGTTTCTTCTTACCAAGCAAACAGGTCTCAACAACGCGTTGGAGCATGGCGTGGTTTTGGCGGATCTTATCAACGTCGCTGATGGTGTTGGGTCTAGTACGCAGGGGTCGTGGTGGAGAAGGCCGAGAAAGGGGGAGGCGATGGGCAGTGGCGCAGTGGCGAAGGTCGCAAAGAACCTCGATATGGCCAACGGATAGTGGTGGTGGGGTCGGGCGATGTGGTGGTGGGCGTAGAGAGTGCAATCGGGAGGAGAGGCGAGGCGGCTGGGGGTACTGGTACTGGGGTGAGCGACCGGTGCGAGAGAAGGAGGTTAGTGTCAGAAGTGATGTGGGGAAGACATTTTGTGACCGGAATAGCTCAGATTCGTGAGGTGATCAAACATGTAATCACAGTGAAGTTGGGGAGGGTGTGTGGCAGTGTGGTGACAGTAGGTAGGGGGATGCGAGTTTGGATCCCAATTCATTTTTCAGTCCAGGTTTTAGGGCACTCAATCGGGTAAGGACTAATGGAGGCTTCGAGTCACGGCGTAGAGGAGGGTGGTGGCGGAGCTTCGGCGACGCAGCAGACGACGGGGTGGCCAGGGAAGGGAAGGTTCAAGGCAGGAATATTATGGTCAGGGAGCGGCATCGAATGGAGGCGGAGCAAAGGTGAAGTAAAGGCGGCTTTGGTGAGGGTGAAGGACGAGGGACAAGGTGGCTGGGGATGGCTGATAACTAGTATTTTGTACTAGTTATTCGACCCTAAATTATGCTAGTTTGCACTCATTGTTGCTGCATTTCACTCT
>JAYMTK010002074.1:0-14654 GCA_036897405.1 Pelargonium myrrhifolium | reverse complement strand
TTCATAAAAACGTTGGTCATGTGCTGTGCACGTGACGTGAACAGTGACATTTTCCGTTAACTTTAACTGACGGATTCATGTTTGGATACTTTAGGAGTGCTTAAAGTCACAGACCAAACTTCAGAGGTGCTTTTTATAGAAACACATACTTCAGAGTGCTTTGTGTAATTATCCCTATATTTTAACTCTCATTATACTTCAACTTGATCATTCGATGGTAGAAAGAAAAATCTTCCCCCACATATAAGGGGCTACGCCTTGGCCCACAAGGGGGATGCCTCCTAGACGAGTTAAGAGATGCATTGAGTATCTTGCGCTCTTGGACCTCACTCTCTTGTATATACAAGTGGTAATTGTCCCCAAAAGACTTGTAAACTCGTGTTTTTAGTAGTCGGAGAGTATTTTCTCCTACAAATTTATGTGCTTCCTTTCAATGGTTGGGCTTACATTTCTTTCCATATGTTTTGAATTATATTAATCATCAAAATAATCATATCTATTAAAATGAGTTTGCATTCACAACCAATATTCATTATTAAAACTACTAAAAATCCTTAATCTTGCTACTCAATGTTAGTCAACACATCCTATTTAGGTCTAATATGGTAGACATGGTAAAACAAGAAACTCTAAAAAAACACCATAACTTGTAGTTGCCAACTAAAAGTCTCAAAATTAACAGGCTCGAGACTCGCATCACATGTAAGAAAATAGTGATACTTCAAAATTGATTTCGAACTTACAAGTCATTAGGATCTTTGTCTTCTTTGCCATGCTGTGATTAACAAGTCATTGGGGAACTAATATCATTGTCTTCTTCTACACTACCCAGCATCAGGGCCGTCACCATTAGCTTTCCTGCATCTGGAAAATCCTTGTGCTGCATCACTATTGCCTCTACACACCCCGTTTCCTTCAAACCTCCCATATTTTCCTGTCTTAGTGCCAATACTTCGTCGAACCCCTCCTCAAAAGTTTCTGCTAGAGGCCCGTAACACCTACTTGAAGCCTGGAAAAGCACCGTATCACTCAAATTTCTCAAGGTTTCCTCGTCGCTCCACCCTTCTGCACTATATGCTTGCTGCAGTTTTCCCCAGTCATCTTGATCAGCAGCATTCTTCCAACACTCCTCCAAAAGATTTTTGTGGCTCTTCCGGAAGGATGAGCTAGTCCATGAAAACACGTCAAAGGCTCGCAATGTAAGCTCTGGGATTCCACCTTCCAAGCACAGTTTAATCAGATCTTCTGGACGGAGAAGCCGCCGTCCAATGTTTTGCTTTGCTTCGTCATCAGGAAGGAGTTCTATTATTTCTTCCTGCAAAAGATTTAAGAATCCAGTTGCGGACAAACACGGTAAAAATGGGAACAGATTTCTTGATTTCAAAATTCAAACAGAATTCACCTGTAATTTCAAAAGCTTCAGATCAGCTTCAATACGCTTTATCTTTGTCAGACAATCAGCATCCATACCTGCTGGAGAAGCAGAAAGAAGAGAGAAAAATTGTTTCTTAGCATAATCTAACAGATCAATCTCCAGTATTCTATTGGAGCAACAGGAGCTTCCTTGTGCGAAACAAAGAAGATAATAATGAACTGGAAAAACAATAATAATAACTACAAAATTGTAATGATCTTTTAATATCCCCCCAATACTCAGCATCACAATGCTAGTTATTTCATAATTGGCAGGACATAACTACAAAATTTATCAAAAATCAACATTCATATTTTTGTTTTATTTCCATTATTATACCACCTTTAGATATTCATGCAGGAATATATTAATAAGCTGATTTCCACATTAGAAATTTTCAGGTCCTTCGTGACATCTTTTTATTCCTCTTTGCTGAACATCTATAAGAATTAACAAAACAGCAAGCAATCAATTTAATATATGAAAGCCAACTAACAATATGAGCAACACTCCAGCATATATTTTAGCTTCTTTCCTTTCCACATAAGCTTCCATACTTAGAGCTGCAGCCGAGCTAAATTTTTACAACCTTGTACATGCATTGTACACGTCTCCTAATTTTCTACGAACCGAACCAAAATAGATTACGTACCTGCCATTGAGGCGATTTTTGAAAGATTTAGAAGACGCTTTCTGTCTGCCAACGATGGCTCCATATTTGCATACTCAAAGTCCATCCCCTCTTCAGTGGATGAAATGGAGTTATCATACTGAGAAAGAGCTAATACATGAAGAGTTCCTGAAGCTGAGGAAAACTGATTCAGGAAGATATCATGAAGCCACTGTAGGTCCTGGTGCTGCTTTAGAAATATAGATAGTTCCTCCTGGAACTCTTCCCCGAGCCTCAAAAGCTTGGAAAACTGTTTCTTCTCATACAGTTGCTCAAAAACAAAATAACTGAAGCCTCCTCTAGGTCCCACGCTTTCATGCTGCATTGACAAATCAATCAAGGACTCTTCAGGGAAACTCATAACATCAAATATGTAAGAAATGCAAAAATAGAATTAGTCTTTGCATCATCTGTCAACTGACAAGGAGTGAACACTGAAGAGGGGAAAAGAGAGAACAAGACGATATGCTAGAAATGGGAATCAGAATACAATTAGAAAAGAAAAATATATTAATGAAGACATAATTATTCTCCTTACGCAAAGAATCATGGGGCAATGCCATGGAGACAGATAACACTTCTAGGAAGTAGGCACAACCATGAAGAAATTTCCTAATCCACTCAGAGATAAATAAGACTAATACTTAAGCACAAGTGCCAAAAGACCAAAGCGTACTATCTTTTCAAGCACAACATGTTCATGACATGGATATAAGAAACAGTTAGAATTCAGTCCCCAACATCTACAACTTCACTAATCATTGTCCAATATTTAAGTATACAATTTACAGCATGGTCACAATAAGGTAATACATTACTATACCAGAACTCAGTAATGCCGGAGCTATTAGGTGTTAGCAACTACGAATTCCATCTCCCCTTGCAATGTTGCACAACAGTGTGTCACATAGACAAGCTGATAGAAACAGAAATACATTTTCATTTAACAGCCAATGCAATGAGAGGCAGTGCAAAGAAAAATGAATAATTTGCATACACATAGAGACTCGGAACAAATAAACAAATCACATACACACAACTGCATAAGCTTCACATATTTCACTTAGGACCAGAGAACTGAAATATAACCCCAATTCAGTTGTGGAAGAGGAGGGGAAGATGGGAGTCTTAATATGCCTGTCATATGAACTATACAACAATGAAAAGTCGAAAACTAAGCCATTTCCCACACAAAGTTGCGGTCAGCTACAAGAGTCTTTTATCAAAACCCCTTGGAATATTCTGCTGTGTAGTACAATATTGCTAATTTGTAACATAACCTCTTATTTTAAGGCACCATGGACAGCCAGAAAAACTATTGCACAGAATCCAAAAAAATGAATACAAACATAAATAATTAAATATATTCCAGGGTAAGTGATAATATTCATACCATAAGATTTCTTAGTAGTTCTGAATCATTGAGGTCGCAACATAACTTCCACATAGTTTTGTAGCCTTCATGCCGCTTTGCAATAGAGAGCAAATGTGATGATAACTTCCTAAGGGTCTCTTCATTTTGCTCTTCAGCTCCTTCATTCAGCTCCTACAAAGATTTAACATTTCAAGGATGAATGTAAACCCAACACCGAGACGAGAAGAGATTATGAAGAAAAAAGTACAGACCTGGCTCCCAGCCTCTGCAAAGCATTTAGATTGTTGATAAAGGGAATCCAGAAGTGCATCCCTCCTACTCCAGTATTCATCAAGTAAACCTTTGGGTTCCTCTCCCCGCTCAACTTTTGCTGTAATAGCCCCAGCATACGCCTCTAGTACTACTTCAGCCAGAACTTCTAGATGGTTATATATTTCAGATCTCGCGGACATGTCAAATCCAGATGTTTCATTTAAAAGCTGAAGCATGAAAGAAGCAACACTCCACAATCCATTACGTACAACAGGCTGACAATACCAAGGTGTCAATCCCTCAGGTGCTGGATACCACATCTGATGCTCAGTTCTGAATTGTATTGATGTACGAAGTATAGTAACACATGCATTTGAAAGTTCACAAGCTCTCTGAATTTGGATCCGAAATGGCTGCTCCGTGCTGACTAAATATTCTAGTTGTTTGTCTAAGCAATAAAATACTTCCTCAAGGTCAGAAACTTTACTATAAAACACTTCGGCATTATCTCTGTCCATCAGAAGAACAGTATTTCTGCGGGCCCTCTCACCAACTAATTGAATAAGATCCCAAAGAGCACCTGAAATTTCACTCTCTGAATTCGAATAAGGAGAGCCGATTCCAGTTGAACGGTTCTGACTAATCGCGTTTTGTAGTTCCCTTAGCTGAATCAGCCCAACAAGCTTTTCACCATGTTCCAAGATAATCTGCAAAGCATGTCCTGCTAACAGAAGAATATGCAATTAAGACAACACAGTGTTCTATGTCCCTCTCATACATGTCTATACCTCCATCACAGTTTTCAGGATATAAGAACAATAATCCTATCTAGCAGTTCAATAAAAATTATGACAACTAGCAGGTATGCAAGAAAACTTGCTCACATGGTAAGACAATAAATATACAAGTCGAATCTTGTAAAACATAAAAAACGACTCAAGATATATTCCAAGGAAGACAGAATTCACAACAGCTAGCAAAATGCCAATAACTGAAAGCCCAGAAAGTAAAAACATGGTTACCTAGAAATCAACCCCACAGGCAATCAAGTTACAACCAATGATTAAGTTGCACTATCTTACTACAATACAAGTACTAGGAAAGTCATCAGACAATAGGCAACTCCTGTGTCAAAAAAGTAAAGTGGACTATGCAATACAATTAAAAACATAACATGCAATTTGCACTGTGAAAGTTAAAAACCAATATCATAACAGCAATAATCATTAAAATAGGCAATGGATCATACTCTGTCTAGAACAAAGCTCTTCATGACACTTGGATAAAGCAAGAAACTGCAGAAACTTTTTATGTTTCTGCTGCTTATCAATAAGTTGGTTGGATACAACCGCCATAGCCACAATCTCAGCACCTCTAGTGGTTGTCCAGTGTTTAGCTAGCGAGTCAACAATAGATTTACTAGTACGAGCAAAAATGTTTGTTTCTCCGTCCCTTTCAAATGCCCCAGAGTGTCGTAATTTTTCAAGCGAGCCATCCACCTGCCCAGATGATAGAAACTCATGGAAAAGATGCCCAAGTATAGCACCTGATTCTTCATCTTGGGCAGTTCGACGCGCAATTCCAGACATAACTGCTCTCTGTTTATCTCCAGCATCTCGTGCTTCAGAACTAACTCTTCTAGGAGCAATATTGCCTGTGAATGTAAGGTTTCTTTGCTCTTCTTGAGAAGACCTTTCATTTGAACTTCCCTTACGGGACAAGCTTCGCTCAGGTGGCTCAACCCCTCCAATTACAACAGCTTTTTCTGGTATCGCCCATATTCCTGCTTTTTCAGTGAGTACAACCCATGCACCTTCACCATCATCTGTCGAAGGAAGAACTGAAGCATCTAAAACTTTTCCAGCATCATATGGTAGGTCAAACTGATAAAGCCGAGTAGAGTTTCTATAATAATGGGAGACTGTTGCTGTCCCATCACCAGACAGTATAATTGCTGATCCTGAAGGCTTGCCTCCGACCCTAAGCCTCATGGAAAACAAGAATTCCTCATCTTCTACTCTTGCTTTTGGAATTATCACTTGAATGGGAGCCTTTTTCTCAAGCACCCTCTCACTTTCAGATATGTTTACCCCAGATTTATATTGCATCGTCAGAAGAGAATACTGTGTGTAGCTTGAACTGCTTACCCTGTCCTTGCAAAAGGTTGCAACAAGGATGGTAATTACATTTCCACGATCATCCACCTGTACATCAAGAGGCCATATTCGTTTCTGACCAGCCAGATCTTTCTTAATACCCAAATCACCGTCAGTGCCGATAATTTCACAAGACCAGAGCTTTGAAACATTTAAATCAGGAAATAGTTTAATACTAAAACATTGTATCTCATGATCTGTCAATAGGAAGAACTGCCTATTATATTCCTCGAATGGAAGAACTGGAAAACGCCAAATCATGGACCTCGGATACCCTTTACTCCCTGTATGTTGGCCACCATCAACACCATGAGAAGTTAAACTCAGAATGTTCTGATATACTTTGCTACAGTGAATACCACTGGGGCTGCAGTAAAACTGCCAAAGTTCACCATTGGAACTACATGCTAGGGCAACACACACATGCTTGTTGTTGGGGATTGCAGAAGCAATCAAAGAGTTGACAGAACTTGATCCAACCGAGCTACTTCCATGCCTGTTGCGTTGTTGCTGCTTGTTTGCGGCTGTCTTCCCATCTACAGCAGAAGCTATCTCAGATTCATCAAATGATGATATACTAGTGACAGGAGCATTTCCATCTTCAGAATAAATGTCAGGCCAGTATATAACAGCTCGAGTGTTTTGATTACACAGCACAATGCCAACAGGGCTGCAGTGTTGTGCCCCTTTGTTTGTTCTTGTATGCTCACTATCCCAGTTGATAACACAGAGCAGCCAATTTTTATGTTGATGAGAACTTCTACCAATATATACATCATCTAGAACATCAGGTGGAAGTTGAAGAACAACACATTTCCTGGAAGCAGTAGATGATAAGAGACTCCAAATAAAGAGCTTGTTTCCACAGATAATCCAAGAAAGGGATGTTTCCTTGTCCATTCCACCAGATATGCATGCATCCCCTGCAAGACAGAGACCAAAGCTTTTAACATTACCTCATTTGAATCATATATAAATATTATTGGGTAAGTGAAGGAGTAAAGTCTACAAGATCTGATCCCAAGACCTCTCATTTAGGAGAGTGACTTAGGGGCCACATGCACTAACACTAGGTGGTAATTCTAGTCTAAACTTAGAGAACCTTGAAATAACAAAATATGCAACCCAACTGAACATACCATCCATGGACCTCTGCTGCAAACTGGCTTGTTCATCGCGCACAGACTGAGGAAACTCACCAACATATACAGGCTTTGTTGGATCTATCTCATCTCCTTTCTTGTTCTTGTTCACAGATGGAATTCTAGGCATTATATGACAGTACATATAGCAATTAGTCATAAGATTACCAACCAAACAATCAAAACTACTACTATATTACTGCTGAAACTAAGTTAAAAAAATGGACATAATAAGTATTAAAAATAGTAATCTGCAGATATTCCTATAGTGCCAAAGATAAAGGTAAATCTACACGAAGACAACAGTAGTACTTTGTATACGCTAGAGAAAAAACAGACAGACTATAGAATGCTAGCATGCATAAATATAAGATGTCATTGGATAAGATCACAAGGTCAAAGAAGTTTCTTGACACTGTAGGTGTTCATCCACCCAACAGCCACAGGAATGTTATTATCTAGAGTTAGTAAGTTGCTAGGTAGAATTGTTTGGTCTATCCAATGTGTGTCTTCTTACATAATAATGTATTTTCAGCTTAATCATCCAAATTGATGACTCTGTCATGGATGCATTACAAACTCCACTCATCAACCACCAATTGTTGATTCATTTTAGTTATCATCTCCATATATGTGTCACTCAACATTCACTAAAACCTCATCAATTCAATCACAAAACTATAATGCATCAAGAGAAACCTTTATCAAATAGTTGATGAACCAATTGTTGAGTTGAAGTGTAAGGAAAGACCCACATAAGCATATGTGACCTGTCTGGAGTAAACAGAAGATGAAGCTGGGATGATTCACGCATCCCTGTCGCTCTAATGCATAAACAGAACTGAAAGTACTGCCCAAACTTGATACCGTAAAAGAAATGAAATCGTAATGATTCTAACCCGGCCAAACACAATTTCCATATAGTCGAGTAGGCATAATTCAGAGCACAAATTAGCAATACAAGGACATTGGTAACAATGGTAATCAGAAGAAAATCAGTAGAATGTGTGAGTAGAGACAGACCTGGCGAGGACAGATAAGCGAGGAGCCCAGGGAGCGGGAGTGCCGGTGTTGGGGCGATTGGGTACGGAATTGTCGTGAAGAGGTGATGGAGTAGTGGGAGAATCATCAGGCGCAGCGTGCCCTAGACGGGAGCTCAAATTGGATCTCTTCGTTCCTGGGGAGAACATCTTTTTTCTGCTCAGAAACTGAGAGTGATGGGGTTTAGGGTTTATGAAATGAGAATGTTTATTAACAGCCGGAGGAGGAGAGCAGTGCAGTGAGGGACAACAAATTTTGAATTGCTTTTTCTCTTGTTCAATATAGTTTGATAGTGTTTGTTTGGTTACTCTATTTGGCTCCTGTAGAGACAATGTGTGTGTGAATACTATGGAGTATAGACTATAGACACTGAGGTCAAATATTGTTTGACTGATAGAGATGTCACCAACAATTTTCGGATAACTTCACTTCATTGGAGTTTTGAAAAAAAAAACAAAATTAATTACCTTGAGGTCTTCCAACTAACAAAAACTCACCGTGCACTCCAAATTAAAAATAAGACGCCGTAGTCCCTATTATAATTTCACAAAAATCCGTTGTTAACTCCGTTAGTCAAAAGTAACGATTGGACCTCGGTGACCCGTTATATCACAGAGTGGGGACTACGGCGTCTTATTTAAAGTTTGAGGACCTGCGCAGTGAGTTTTTGATAGTTGGGGGACCAAGGGTAATTAATCCAAAAAAAAAAAAAAACAGAACGTAAAAAATTTATATCCTTACTTTCTTATAGTTTTATCACACTTTTATTCTTTAGTTTCATACTTTGTTTTATTTTCCATAAAAAATTTACCTATTCTCGACTATCTTGCATATTGAGAGTAGACAATCCAAACAAACATTTACCTACATCGATAAGAGAACACTTTTTTTATGCTACATTTTGAGGTGAAACAATGTTATGAATTAATTTCAATATTTGAAATTGCAAGTAAAGGGGAGGATTTTTCATTCCCCGTTCTCTTCCTTCATTTGGTTCTATTCTTTGTCGGGGAATAATTTCAACTCTCGTTTCTTAGGCCCCTTCTTCGTGAGACTCCATTATTTTTAACATTTAAAACATACGATTATTTTTATCGTATTAAATTATAAGTAGAGCCAATTTATATTACAAATTCACAATAACATATTTATAATAAATAAATGGGTTTAATGTATATCGACTGCACAAATAAGGTGATGACACTTCATTTAAAATCATGAATTCAGACGGGTAGCTTGCTCCCACAAATTCACTTGGGTGGGTATAAGTGATTTAAATGAGGTGTCATCACATTATTGGCTTTGTTAAGTTGCAACTAATATAACTTTATATCAACCATATACACTTTACCCTAAATAAATAATTATTTTGTTGTTAAAGCATATAACATAAGAAACCGTTAATCATTAAAAATAAATAAAGAGAAATTATCCTAGGATAAAGCTGTGCGTTCATTTCAAATTTAAAGGATATGATATTTGCAGTGACATTCTAACAATACTCGTGCATACGGTTATACAGTATGCAGCTCCGTCTCAAAATAAGAAAACAGACATTTAATTTGGGTGGGTATGACCAAAAAGCTGTCTGCAATTCAATAGTAGAAGTGCATAAACTCCAGGAGCATAAAAATGTTAACAATGCTATTAAATCGGTTCCTTGATCACGTTTCTCCACACATTGGAACAGGATAAACTACAAATCAACAGAAATATAACATTTAATAAATAATATAAAGCCTTGTACATAATAGATACTTGTTCTCCAATGAAAAACTATATCCCCAGACTTCACACAAAACTTGAGTTTTTTCCTACTTATGTTCACTAAACAAAAACACAACTACAAATACGTACATATAACTAGAGATATATCTTGCATCAAGGTTCTAGCTTCAGGGAAACAACTCGTGTCTGTCTGTTCCGCTTTGCCGCTTTCACAAACACTACTGACAGGCAAGACGGAGCCCACCCTGGACGCCGACCTCCGTGCTCCCCCTTTCGGCACGCCCCTGCAAACATATCTCGTGTCAGTCCATACAACTGGAGACTACCTCAATAAACAAAAACTTGACGTATGTGACAAGTACTTGTAACTTGTAAGCCTCTATCCGTGTCAGTCCATGCATTGATTATACCATCATCAAGGACACATGAATTAGAAATGGATAAAATAGTAGCGTACAAGACCAACCCCTCCTTCTAAAGCAACATCATCACTACTACACCAACAACCTTGGATCTTTGACATGAAAGAAGGTTATACAGAAATTTCATGGTCAAGGCTCTAGAAAGAGGATAGAGCTGCCCAACCACACTGTAAACTTAACATTGCTAGAATAGGATACATAATAGATAAATGAATAACAAGAAAGTTCATGTTTTCACAGAGATAATTCTGTAGAAAACACTACCAACCAAGTCATGCCGTTCATTTCAGTACTTAGTAGTAGCAAATCGTAAATAATTGAAAAGCATTTCCCAAGCAAGAAACCAAAAATTTGATGGCAAAAAAGTTAAAGCGCAATTTGTGAAGGAGGGACGAGGGTAGAGAAAGAGGACCTTTTATTCGCCTAAGTTCCTTGCACAGTGTGATGAAGTCTCCCCATTTCATGTGGCAGCGCCTTATAAATCGAAGAATCTGTTCAGTGGTGAACATGGACATGCCCTCTAAGTATTCCCCATTAACACCATTTTCTTTGAAAATCTGGCGGTAGCTTCCCAGGTTTATTTCTTCCAACCACAGACCAACATCCTGGCGAAACAATAAGAACCAAGTATAAGGAGGCAAGATATTCAAACAAACTTCTTTTCTTTTGTTTTCATTTCTACAGAAACAATGTATTTCTCAGCAGCCAGAAGTATTCATTCCAACATTAGAATGTTATGTTAAAGGATGATACTTCCTGTATGGTTTGCTTATCATTTTTCAGAAGTCAATAAATAAAATTCACAAAAAAAATAGTAGCATCATCGTTTACATAAGAATGTGTTTCCCTTTTTTATCACCTATAAAGTTAATCAGATGCGAATAGCCAGTTATCGATATGAATAATCATCTACCAAAATATGTTTCCTCTTGACTGTTTTATTTTTCACGCATGGTTCTTGAACATTTGAACTCCTCTTCGATTAACAAGCAACACACAAGTCTACCCGGGTTTATCAGCAAGGAGACCTGAAATCTATGCACTACAGTAGATACCGCTTCTGAAATTTAAGCAACAACTACTAGCAGTACCTCCAATAAAAAAATAAATTACTGATGCCCTCAATCTCAATTTGTAATCATTGAACCTATCTAAAGCAAACAAGTAAATATTCCTTTAAAATATCCGCAAACAAGCCAGTAGCAAGCAGCAGAATAGCTCATTATATCCATAAATCCAGAAGTGAAGTCTGTAGAAAGCCATCAATAGCTCTATCAGCTATAAGGAAAATTAACAATAAGGTGAAGGATTAAAACCTATCCTGAAGTTCAACTATCAAATATGCTAGCAAGATTATAGCACCTTACTGGAACTTGAAGTGATCCAATGACCAACACCCTCAAACCACAGTAGTTCATAAATTGAACAACACTCACTGCGGAGCCTATACCTTCACCTTGTCATATCACAAAAATAACCTCCTCTATAAAGCCTCCTCTTCAGCTCCACTTTCAGCTTCCATGATATATGAACAAGAGGCAAAACATCCTAGAGAGACCCTCACCCAACAATTTCACCACTATTCTTGCAAATATTAATTGAAATGAGAGAAATTGCAAATGATTACCTATTTGGGTATGCACTCCTCTTGTGTAACAAAGCCCTGGATAAGGAGAATACTGATATACGATTTGTAAAGCTAAAACAAGAATAAAGGGATAGCTCTCTGCTCACTGGTAAAGATGCTTGATATTGAGTTCACAGGAAGGTGTTTTTCCGTACTCAAAAGACCGCCTTTTTCAAAAGGAAGCATATCCAAGGTTAAAATATCCCCGCATGCGCTGGGTTGAACTTGGGGGTGACAACTGACAATAGCCTAAGAGATTTTTCTCCACCAAATAACCTTAGGGTCCACAGTTTCATTTATTTGAACACTAAGGCAATACTTACAGGGAGCAAAACTCAAGATGCCCCTTTATTTTCTAAACAACTATATTCAAGATGTTCAAAAGGCCAGGCATACACACGTTATGTACGAGATCACAATAGGCTCTACACTATGGTTCTGAATCTTCTGATGGGACAGCAGCAACTGAAAGGAGTGATATGTTCACGACCTTTGAAATCAGAAATTTGCAGCTTAACAGATAACTAATCCAAATTTGACAACTCACTAACAAGACTTTTGAAGCGTTCTCAACACACAAGTACACAACAAAGAAACAACTATCATTTCCAAAATTTCAGCAGAACATGAAATTCAACCAAACCTTCAATTCCTTCACTGTAATTAATAACCCACAACTCATGTAAATAAAGTATACATCTTTATAAGTCAATTCATCCAAATGGTCGCGATCGTATTCTATGCATCAAAAAGCAAACTACCCAGTTCTCATATCTTCCAATTGAAAGAGACACAAATCAACATACTTGCATATTGATGTGAATTTCAGCTAAACTCAAATTAAACAAGGAACTATCAGCACTTTCTCTAAACAAAAATGAAATTACTAGCAAGTAGCAACAATAGTAACTACCCAATTCATCCAAATCAATAGAATCATCATCAGATCTTCAAAAACACAAAAATTACACAAAAATCACATTAACAAAGAGAAGTGAAGAAACAAAGCAATAAGATCCAAATCAAAAGAGAACCCAAAATACCTCAACAGTCCAAATGAAGAAATCAAGAGGCTCCGGCTGGTGATCTTTGGCCATAGCCCTAATCAGCAGCCCAATTTCACCTAAACATCCACAACAACCAAACAGCTAGCAGCTCAATTCACATCCATATCTCAATCTCATTTCCTAATCAATTACCAAACCAGCCCGTTTCGTTTGGTTACCGAGAAAACAAACAGCTAAAGCCAGAGAAAACGAAATCAAAATATCCAAATCACAAAAAAAGTAAATTCAGTTGAAGAGCGAGATTGTGGGAGAGAGATCCCAAATTGCAAGTAATTTGGTGCTTTTGTACTTTCTCGGGAACCAAACAGGAGTAGATAGAAAAAGTGAAATTGGGTAGAACTTACTGTGAATAATTGAAGAGAAAGTTGGGTTTTTTAATTTTCGTTTTTTGCTACATTTGAGATGGAAAATTCATGGAGAGCGACACAACTGAAAGAGAAAGTGAAGCTCACTACACAAACACTGCAAAATAAATTAATAATTAATTAGTTTTTCTTACATTTCATATTCTGACTCTTTTTTTTTTTGTTACTTACTAGACAAAAATTTATCTACTTTTAGAAATAATTCTTTTCTTGTCTATAAATAATTTAATTGACATTTTATTTTCAATTATAAAGTAATCATAGTGGTGTTTCCGTAATTAGATAGTGTCACAAAATTGAGAAAGTAAGAGTTGGCTACTAAATCTTAATACTATAATAGAGTACTTGGAATCTCAGCCGTGATTTATTAGTTGAAACTCTCAGCCAAGACACAAAGATAAAAGAATTCGGGCAGCCATCACGTGCCCACAAATATATTAGGAATTAGGATGAATATGAGTGTTATTCGATGACGTGACATCACCTCATTGACCATTATTTAGTGGTTGAGATTTTTTTTCTCAACTATATAATTTTAGCTACAATATAAATTGGGACCAAAAATGTAGAGTTGATGTCCATGCCTTTTAGGCGACATAGTTATTGCATATGAAGTTAACAATTTGAACTTTAATTTGCGGATATTTAAAACCCGAGTCGCAAAAGATAGATATGTTATTCCGATCATTTTTCGGTTAGATCAAGTTACTTTAACTCATATTTTTTATATCAAAATTCGCAACTTGCACCTCTTACTGATTGGATTTAGATAAAATATTTTCAATATGAAATTTTAAAAATTGACATAATTCTTGAATTGTCAGCTCTACCATGTGCAAAAACGTTGGGATCGCTCTGAACACAAAATACGATACAAATATTTGTTTACTGCCCTAAAATTGAAATTAATACGTTAATACAAAGAGCAAATATTATTTCATAGTTTCAGTCTAGAACTAAATAACTTATGCAACATAAATTTCAATTTCATAGTCAAATAGTATTTATCGGCACAAAAGTTTGGATATAAAAATTTAAAAAGTTTCATTGACCAACCATCATTTTGAAAGTTGATTTTTTTATCTTTCTTTTGTCTATTAAGATATTTTATTTCATTCAAACACAACTTTTTTCGTTCCAATTATGAACCAACCAAATAATTATTGGCTCGAATTAAAGTGTCTAATAATTCATAATAACATTATTGATTAGAAACATAAACCCAAAATTCAGCAATAGTCACATACTCACATGCAAACTATCATAACGCAAGATCACAATTAATGGATACAAAAACAAACAAACAAAATTATTATATATCCATTAATCTTGTTTGATTTAAGTTTATCGTAATTTCACTTCAAAAAATTTCAAAGTGTTTAGTGCTTGTTTGTT
>JAYMTK010002073.1:0-14656 GCA_036897405.1 Pelargonium myrrhifolium | reverse complement strand
TTGAAACATGGGGGGGTCATGCGAAAATAGGCCAAAACAGGGGGTGGTTTTGTACATTTACCTCTTACTAGAATTATATCAGTATATGCTTCAAATTATTGAAAGGCTCATATATATTTGTCTACCACGCCAAAATACCACTTTTTACATGGATTATAACTACTTCATAACTTAATTGGTGCAGGAAAATTCTCACTTCTTCAATCAAATTTAGCATCATCAGAATTATATCCAAATAGGCTTCACATTTGGAGACATGATCAGTTATCTTAGTCTACTTAAGTCCTCACAGCTCACAACATGGATTCAAGATTATTCATATCTAAACCAGGTGCAGATAAAATCTCACTTGTTGAAGTTGGTATATTTATTTAAACATAGTGCATTTAAGAGCATTCTTGAAAACCGCCAATTCGTTATCAAACAAGGTTGAGCAAACTGTGATTTGTGAAATGATTACAAACTGAATGGTATAACTGAAACAAATATATGTCCCCAATTATGTGAAACAGGGTAAAGAGAATCTATACCTTGACTGGAGAAGCAGAGAATCCATTCTGAGATCTCTTGGCATCATCATCGGATGAGCATTCAGAACAGACAAAGTGTTCCAACTTTTTTGCATCTTCAATTGTCATGCCCACACAAGCAGGGTGGTACCTAACATCGGTAAACAAAACATCATACATATTAAAAACAGAAAAGCAGGATACTAGAAGTGGAATAACTGTACAATGTGGAACCAATCAACAGAAATAAAATCTGATTCTGAGCTACAAAACACCGACCAGCACAAAGCAGATACTTAAACCAATTATAACAATGAGAAAAAAAAAAAGAAAAAAAAACTTCATATGATGAAATGTACCTCAGAAAAATAAATCAATTAAAATCAAAATTGTGAAACTAAGCAATAGCCTACACCATATAGGATAATCTGGCATTCTAACTGTCTCAAAGATTACCAACATCATTCAAATTTAGCAGTTTTGTAACTAGGATTGGGGATACATATTCCCACTTATATCTTCTCAGTTCATGACTCTCTTTGTGAGGCATACTGAGGAATGACTATATACATGAACCTACCGAAATCCCCTCTTGTGTATAAACATGATTTAAGACAAATTTAGGCAGCAAGACACGCTACACCAATTTTAACCCAACAATGATGATTCCAAAAATCCATTTTACTTCCACTGCATAGAGAACCATACAAAGGAAAACATAGAATAAATTTTCATCTATTTCCTTTTCTCACAGACAATAATCTACATTTCCTCTCCGAAATTCAAATTCGAGTAGTAGAACTAACAGATTTCAAGACTTATGAAAGAAAACCAAAAATAGTAACAGCAAAACAAGATTACCAGTCCTTGCACCCCTCGCATTGTACCATGAGGTCGTCCGGGTTATAAGGCATCTCGCATTTGCAATACCTTCAAAACAATATGAAACAAGTACACAAATAAATAACAATAACAATCCAAAAAAAGAAAAACTTTTCATTGCAAGAGAACATCAATTCTCCACCAAACGCCAAAATAAGAGACATAAACAAAAAACTTACACAGCAACTCTGTCCGGCGTGAACCCTCCCGTGGAAGCCTTGTACTCGAATCTACAATAGTAATCCTCAACCCCAACATTCTCAAGCTTCGTGTAGTTCTTGAAAGAGTGCACAATGCACTTCCCTTCGATGGTGTGCGCGCTCTGCACATCATAATGATCCGACAAAAACAGCTCCTTGACTCCATGAAATTGCTTCCTCCCCCCAATCGACTCCTCCGGCCGGTAGTACCACCGCACCCGCACCTTCACGTTGTTCCGTCCGTCAGCCTCAATCTTCTCAATTCGCGCCACGTACGGCGGCTTTCCGGTGTCGGAGGGACGCATCAGCACGGTGTCGCCGGCTACAAAACCATAACAAAACAAACAAAAACGCTTCATTTTCGGCCAAACCAACACATGCATTTCCACAAACACATGGCGTGCGTGGACACATTTGTCCAGTCATGGCTTACCTCTGACGACCTTGGTGGTGCCTCGAATGGTGTAGGAGTCTAGATCCTTCTTGCCGGGTTTGGGCTTGGGCACGAGGCCTGGTCGGGTCTTGGCCATGGATAATGGAGGAGGCTAGGGTTTTCTCGGCGGAGATTTTGGGAATGCGGAGATTTGGGAGAGACAAATGGGTCGGAGATGGAGAAGAGACGAACCCTAGATATGGAGACCTACTAAGGAGAAGCTCATGGAGAAGAGTGAAGGAAGAGAAGAGAGTGACATCTGAGTACTGAACTCACTCGTTTCTACGATTTTTTTCTTCTTCTTTTCAGATTGGTTTTTATTTAATTAATCGGTAATTAATTAATTAATTATAAATAAGTTAATATTTATTTTTAGAATAATTGAATATTTTGGTAATACAATTATCCAGAATATGAAAAAGGAAAAAAAGGTACAAATAATTCCAAATTATAATGATGAAATTCAGAAATAATTACAAAATGATGGGCTGACAAATAATTAGTACTAAAAAATTATTCAGTAACAATAGGCATGTTCACCCGCGACTAGAATCGTCACATAGGGATTGTTGTGTTATCAATGACAATTCGTGAGGCACTTTTATGGCTCAAGAACTTGGGAGCCTGGAGAGTAGTTAGTACGGTTGCCAAGTGAGGAATAGAGACTGTTTTGCTCTCTGTTTTGGTTTCTGATGATTTGTTTCAAGAGGTGTCATACATTGTCATTCATCCAGAGATAGAAATTTAGTTAGTGTGGGGCAGGTTTTAGGGGTGGATGTTTGTTAGTCCATCAACACAGGTCTGTGGTGACAATACTAATGTTGGCATTATCGAGACCTGGTGTAGATAGGATTTTTGTACTTAAAATTCGATCTTGTACTCATGTTATTTGTCATAATAAAATTGTGTCTCATGCGCCTTTTTCCTCACAAAAAAGAAAGACAATAGACATGTTATTTAAGAGAAAAACTAGTTGATACAAAACTAAAAAAAAAGTATTTGGACGAGTAATTTGTACCTACAATTTTTTTTGAGACGAATACAGAAATTAATTCATGAACTATATAAATTTGGTTGAAAATCTTTCTTTTATTATTTACCATAATTATGATGTTATTAAAGATACATAAGTTTCATAACTTGATCGAAAACTCACTGTTTGACGTGCATGATCTCGGTATCAAGAATGTCAGATAAGAGGATAGTCACAGAGTGTATGCTATATTACTCGTTGTAAGATAACGTAAATTTGTTGCGTCAATCACGTTCAATCTCCTAGACAACTATGTCATTAGTATATCTGATTTACTATACCTTGCTGAGTTTTCTCTCAAGCGCCCTCAAATTATATCATCTTTCTATAACACTTTGTGGATGATAGCTTCAAATACTGATAAAACAAAACATGTCCGACCACAACATTTTCGGCCTTGGCGTACCAAGAGTGAGGATGACGCCATGCTACGCGCAGGACAACAAGTGTTAGCTCTCCATCGCGACAATGTAACTAAGGCTTAGTACACCAGGGCATTAATCGTTAGATTAAGTGACATCAGTTTGGTACGCTAGTACACTAGTTAGCTACCATATACAACCAAAGGACACCTAAATCAAAGCACTACCTATCGTAGACAACCAACGACCATCAACTTGGCACGCCAAAACACTAGTTGTTAGTGCTAAACAAATGACCCTCCCGTCATGCCTTGACATGAAAGACTTCGTCAAGTATATTCAAAGGTGTGTCATCACCTTCGACTAGTAAGAATCATGGATGACACCATCAACCACTGTGAGTACAACTATCATCTCATGCATTCTCTCTATAGTACTTTGACATTGGCAATGATTCTTATTCTTACGCTCATAATGAATTTCAGTGCACACGAACTGGTCTACACATAATGTACCGTGTGACTAAAATTTATGTACTCATTCAATTGTACATTGTGTATCTTGTATCATATATGATTGATGATATTTGAAAATCCACAAGTGTCGATAAAAATTGACAAGACAACAAGTGGGCTCGAGCGCCACTTCATCACTTGACAATCGAGAAGACGAGGATGTTAGTACCTTCCGACGTAGATGCCGCTTATTTCCCAAGTGGATGATGTTATTTCCCACTAGGATGCTACAACCATCACTAAGGGTGACGCAGTTGGTTAATCTAGATGTGTGAGTGGAATGTGGTCTCAGGATCGATCCCCAGTCAACACATCCCTAGTGGTAGTGGTGTAAGAGACCATTTTGGTGCAGTAAAGTGCCAAAAGCTCTAGGCTAGTGTTAAGAGGCAAAGTCTTTTTCCTAAACACTATATGTTTCTTGTTCAAGGTTGTATATATATGCTTTGAAGGTTCCTTATGCCGTTGTAAGATAGGATTTCGACACATTTTTGTATCAAAAAAACGCCATGTACATTCCCTCCAAGAAAACTTTCTCCTCTAGAGGGGCTTATGAGACATCGAGAGAGATGTATCATCTTCACTATAACACTTTTCTTTCTAAAATCATCATAGTGCTTGATCACCAAAGAAGCACCCAAGCTACTTAATCACAATGAGAGCCTTTCACACCTCGAAAACTCTTGCACCTCTTCAAGACACATCTAATGTACCCCGCCTAGTTGGGACATGAGGGCATTAATCGAAGTTGTAGGTGTTCTACTCCACCCGAGATACTTGAAAAGCATGCAAAAGTTCTATGGCTACAAAAGGATCATACTATAACTATACTTAAAACCAGTAAGCACTCTTAGGAGCTCCATTTCAATCGACCTTCTTGAAGGACACGCCGAGAGATTAGCATACTCACTCAGTGCCCGCAGAAGGTGCTCTCGGGAGGTAGAACCCAAGCTCGCCAGTGAGCCCCAAAGCAGACTACACTTGGTCAGCAACAAGAAATCAATTTCCTCCCAAAAGTACGAAGTCAACATAATAGCGCACCCTCAAGATCATACGACAAAATAGTTATGATTTCATCATTTCATGAGTAGAATCTAAATGACAAAAATATTGTTGAAGCTCCAATTTACTTAAATACCATTAATACTCATCAACCTCCAATATTTTCAAATAATGAGCACAATCATGATCTGAGTCAAAATCGGTACCAGCAGAAGACATGAAATAACTCTTGACGAGCTGCATATCTAACTATGGGCCGCAAATGCATAGAAGAGAATTGGCAAATCATGTCCCTGCATTTCTGCGGCCAACACGAGCAACAAAACCAGCTTTAATTGGAGCAACTGATCGTCCAGAGCCACACTGCAAGATACAATCGAGAGAATGAGGTTTCAAAACAAAATCCGGAAAACAATTGACAAATGATGTATAATTTCTCAAACACGTACCTTTTCACATCTGAGGAAAAAGAGACGATTCTCCTTTGAAAGGATTGTATCTGGACTTTTGCACCCAAGGCAGATCACATACTCATCTGAAACAAGGAATCAATTACCAATAACTAATTACAAAAGGATATACAAGAGCTAAATTATCAACAACAGTTGCATGAAACCGGTGTTCTTCTATTTTGTTGGGTGATATAACCTGGGGGCTGAATAAAGTTATGTGGAAGAAACCGAACAATTAAAGCAATTCAAGAAAAAGAAAAAGACAACAGGTGGTTCCACCAAAACTGAAATGCCATCACGACAGACAATGCCTACTTTCAGATTTCACATTGAACAACGGGTTTGATTCTGTTTACTAAGAAAATCATCAGATGATAAAAACTAAATAAAAAGTCAATGTCCCTAGCAAGATTGGCAACTTGATTAAAGATGGATAAATAATACCAGCAGCGTAGCTAACCAAAAGTCTTTTATGATACAAACAGAGAAGCTAACCACATATCTCATGTTCCCAGTGTACGGCTAGTTAACAGGGAGAGGTACTTACTGACATAACGACGCAGGATCCCCTCGAAATTTTTGGGTGCAAACCTTCCTTTCACCACTAATCTTTGCTGCCCATCAAGCGATCCACTAGTCCCCAACTCAGCAAGCAAAAATGCCATGACGTGATCTGGCTGACGATGCATCCTATATTAGATTTTACCAAAGAATGTTCATTAACACTAACACCAGAGATAAAATGTAGTAATAAGCAACTAAATAAAAATTGAAAGGACAATGATATCATGTTATCCACCAACAAAAGCTTTTATTTAAATATTCAGAAATAAAACCCCAACAAGCCAGCAGATTTGTAGAACAATTATGACAAGTAAATAAAGAAAAACAAATGTTAAGAGTCGTCAAATATAGCTCCTCAAAGATCCAGAAAATGAAAGGATAATAGATGTTTTAGTGTTTTCATAAACATTATTTCTCATTCAGTAGTTCTTGAGAGAGGAAAAATATTGCTCCCTTTTCCGAAACTAATTTCATCCTAAAATGTATTCCACTATCTAGAATCGAACTGTCAATCAAACCATAAACTAAAATAGGTTGACCTTGGAAAATGGACTTATATAGAAGTACATATGAACAACCGTAAAAAGGAAAAATGTGTATGCAACTTCAAATATAATCAATAATGGGTGAGTATGCAACACAGAATGCAGGTGTAATTTGGTCAAGGGAATTAGATTGAATCGGAATGCTTGCAACCCTTAACAGTCACGACTCACGAGCCTTGCATACCGCAAAGGAAAATTAATATAAACTATACATATGTATATATTGAAAGCAAAGAAATTGAACTCACGTCCGGCAAAGATCCATGAAATTCACAAAAACAGTCTTCTTTGTTCCCTCACGAAGAACTTGTGGAGGCCTCATAACTGTCCTTCGCCTATCTCCAGCAAGTTCAGGATTGTTTTCACGAAGAATGTTAAATACTCTACCAAGTAGCTGCAAACAGCACGAATAGGTTACAATCAACACTCAACACTACAGCAAATTAAATCCATCAAGCTAAAAAAACTACCAAGAAGAAAACTCTAGTTGCTTTGAAACAAAGAGCATACCTCTTCATAAAGATAATCACGGTCAGTACCGTCCCATGGATAATTATGTAGAGCAGTTCCAGCTCCATCCTCCTCCTCTCCCCGTTGTTCTATAAGCAACGTAAAACTTTCAAAACAAATTTAAACCGTAACACATTGCAAACACTTGCAGAATGCAGCAACTTCTTACCTTCCAATTCATCCCCAGCTTCTGCAATCTCTTCATTCAAGATACTGGTTTCCACCTAAGTTATCATACCAAACATTATGATATCAGTTATTTCCAAATTCACAATTCTCATGGAAAAGCGAACCAAACTCACCGGCTTCTTCTTCTTCTTTTTTTGACCAGTAAAGGAATTCTCAACCACATCAGAAACTGCAACCACAGAAAATCAATTCTTCAAGCAATGATCACACATACTAAAAAACTTTTTAAACGTTACATGGCAATCCATATTAGATACCTGACAAGTTTTCAGTTTTCTCAGTCAAGTTGTCCAAGGACGATTCTCCAGAATCCTGTAAAACAGGTTTCTTCTTTTTCTTCTTTTTAGTGGGATCAAAGGGGGCAAGCTGCAAGGAAGGAATGTATTTATATATACATGAAACAAAGTGTAGTCAATGTGTTGAACAAGACAGTTGACATCGCAATGATGCTACGAGTCAATACATGAAACTAAAGGGCTGTCGAAAGAAGGATCATCACTACAGCCCTCAAAAGCAAATAATTTGTACATTCAACATTAGTGGACTACAAGGGACTCAGAGAAAGGTCCTCCGATGACAATTCTGTAGTCACTACTAAACTGAATTTCATTGGAATGGGTGTCTGTTAATTAAGATTGATTGCTCAATCGCAACCATTAACTCTTTCTTTGGCTGAGATTCTTTTTTCTCCTCAATAATTTTGTAAAGGTCTAAAAAATTTCCTGAACATACATTCAAGATACTACAAATAAATGTATAGAACTTGAACAAAACTGGATTATCTTATCACAATTCACAAGCACAGAATTAGAACAAAACAACAAGCTAATAACCAAAAACATGAAACCTACCTCTGCCACCTCGTCCTTTTCCGGATTGTTATCTGCCATCTGATCAACAAAAACAACGAAAATTTAATAAACATTAGCCAATACGGCACAAGCAATGTAGACAAATTATGATATCAGAAAACAGAAAACATTCGGAGAAATTGCAAACGCTTTGATTCTAAGCCGCCATAGAATAATCAATTACAGAGAAAAATCACAAAGCATGAAAAAAAAATTAATAAAAAAAAAGAGATTATATTAATATCTCTTGATCTGTAAACAGTGTTGCTCCTGTTTTCAAGACATCAAACAGAGAATAATTGCCGATTATCCATGGATTAAGAGCTTACAGTTATCGGCGATGCAGAGAACGGCGGTAGCGATTTGGAGAGAATTATAAGCTAGGGTTGTTACTGGGAATGTTTTTTGTTTGCTTTGCTTGTTGGGGTAATTGTTTTTGCGCTCGGCTTTTCATAAATAAAATGTTGGACCCTAACTCATGTTTTAGTTTTTTCGAGCCTTCGATTTGTATTTTTTATTAAAATATTATAATTTACTTGTTATACCAGATTAAGTTTGTCCATGTAAACTTCTTGCCACTCACCGTCCATGTCACATCCACGTCACTTGTGAGCCCAAACAAAAGGGCGCCGTTTTGCCTTCTTTTTCATCTTCTACCGGCGCCACTGCCACCACCTCGCCTCCGATGGTAGTGGATTCATGATACTCGAGCACAACAAAAAACAAACAAAATCCAGATAAAACAACAACAATAACATGAGCAAACGCCAATCTTTTGGTGGATTCATGACACTTCACAAACTGATAAGACTGCTGCTTAATCTTCCTCTGTGTCGCACTACTCGACGACGTAAACCGGTACAAACACACCAGATCCTCCTTGGCCCAAGGACCCGATTTCAAACCTGACCCATCATCCCCACCTTATGAATTCGCCTTCTTCTTCTTTTTCTTCTTCGCCCTTTGTTCCTCTTCATAATCCAAACCTGACCCACCATTTGAATCCCGCTCGAGCAACGACGTCCATTTCGTGAAATCGAAATGCAAGATCTCCAGAAGCAGCGGATGCGTCAATTCGGTTCGACTCTTCTTGCATTTCTAGCGAGTTCTCTCCACAATTCACGACAGAGATTGCTTTCTACCCCATCGATGGGTCAATTGGGTTCGTACGATTCAATTCTCGCTTGAGCTATGTTCTCAAAATAAGACTCTTTTTGTAGAGATAAAACAAAACAAAGTAAATGGGAAGAGAGAAATGAACAAGGAGAGGAAACATAAGATTATCGAGAACATTTTTTAAAATTGAACCCACAAAACACAACAAGAAAACAATGAGGTTTTTGAATTGGAACCAGAAATTAGAAAATGAAGATTTGTATTTATAGTTACAAAAACCATTGAGAAGAAGAAGAAGAAGAAGAAGAAGAAACAATGCAGATTTGTTTTGATTCACATATGACGTGGCGGTGATGTGGAGGCGACATGAACAATGACACGACAAGAAGTTTACATGGACAACCCTAACCTGTTATAACAGGTCAATTTGAGTTTTTTTCAATAAAAATTACCAGTAAAAGGTTCGAAAAAGCTGCAACATGAGTAAGAGTGCCAACATTTTATTTATGAAAAGTTGAAGAGTAAAACAATTAACCCTTGCTTTTTAGAGATTTATGGCAATAAGTTCGGATCGCAAGACCTTTATAAACCGGCGGGGTCATGGTAGATTTTAAAATACTAACCCGTACTCGTTTTCATTCGGGAATTTTTCATTTTCATTCCCGCCCTCATTCAGGAATCAAATTTTTCTCAACCCGTTCAGAAATCGAGTTTAATCAAATAAACTAATAAAAAAATTAAAAAGTATCGGTAATAATTTCTCAAGATTACAAATTATTTCACATGTTAATTACAATAAAAATATCTAAGTACGACACAATTACATAATTTTAGTTATAAATATTAAATTTAATAAAAATAATTAAATATTAAAAATATATAAAAATTGGATCGGGGACGGGACATGGAATATAATTCCCGTCCCTGTTCTCAATCGGAATTGAGTATAAAATTTTCTTTATCCCATACTTTTTGAGATTGGTCGAATTCGGAGGAAATTGTCATCGCATATGTAAAAACGGGTCGGGTTTCCGGGTACATGAATACCAAGTTTGTATTTTGTACCCGTCACCGTCAAATTCAAATACTCTCCCTCCACCCTGGAATGAGCTCCTTATTCTTCTTCCTTTCGCTAATGGCGAAACCCTAATCCTAATTTCAGAGGATTTAATTGCAGAACTTAGTTCTTAAAAAAAAAAAACAAAAAAAACAAAAAAATTGCAGAACTTAAAATAGGAGAGAGAGATGGAGAGTCTGTACAACTGCCATTCATTTGACAGACGCCCAATTCGCAGGTCCAAGCCTCCTGCTGTTAAGTGGTTCAGAGAATGGTATGTAAAGTTCTGCTCATATGGGGTTCAATTTACATTTAACTGTTGATTGGTGGCTGAGAAAGTCGAGGAAAGTTTAGTATTTGTCGTTGTTGTTGTTGTTGTTTGGTTGCTGGGAATAGATTATTACTTGCCCAAAACTAGTGGGTTCATCTTTTTTTATGTGTGTTTTGTGAAAGTTGTGATCTTTGGGCTCTTGTTTGTGATTTAACTTGCAAATTGGTTTCATCATTCTGTTCTTTGTATGTGAATATAGTTGTGAGTTTGTGACTTGTGAGTGAAAGGATGTGGCTGTGTAATTTTCTCCCAGTTCTCTTGCACACAAGCTTGTTTGATTACATGAGGATTAGTACTAGGAAGAAAAGAATGCAAATATGCTTAAGCATAGAAGTTGTAAGGTTTTTTATTTTTACTTTTTTGTCTTTAATTATGAGCACCAAGTTGATTCGTAAGGTAATTTTGTTATTTTATCATGCCCTAAATGGATATTCAATTTCCCGTGTTATCTTTTGTTGTCTACTATCTCATGGGTACTTATAACGAGAGAATAATATTATTTTTTAGGGTTCCGCAAGATGTTGCAGCAACTGGTGGGAAGTGCATGCTTCTGAAATGGGTTACAGGTACATCCTTTTTATGTTCTGTTTAGACAATGGACTTCAACTTCTGGTGTTATGTAGCTCAAATTAGTCCAGGAATGAGATACTTTAAATATATTATTGGATGGTTGTGAGCGAGGACCTGCACATCCAGCATCTTGGATATTAACTGTGTATTTCTGGTTTATAAAATTTGGCTTATTTTGCTGATATGTAATTAAATTCTTGGATGTCACTTTTGGCATCTCATGGTTTATATCAGCGAGTTAGAGATAGCTAATTTGGAATGATATTTAATAGGATTATCTTGTTGGCTTTTGAAAAAAAAAATACATTTTACTACTGCATTTTCATGTGACTGACTTTGACCTTATGTTCCCTTTGTTCTGTTCTATTTAGAGGACACCTTGATGGCCTTGAAAGAGAAGGCAAAACAACCAGAGGCTCCAGAGCCAGAGCCAGAACAAAACACTGAAGTTCTTTTCCTTTGCAGCTATGATGGTTGTGGGAGGACCTTTTTTGACGCCATTGCTTTGAAAAAGCATTCTAACATCCACGGGGAGAGGCAATGGATTTGTCACTATGATGGTTGTAGAAAGGTATTATGTCTGATTATCTTACATTAAATGTTTCAACATGCTACTGGAATGGAACTGCCAAGCCGACATTTTTCATCGAATGTTTTGCATAGTTTTTGAGCTTGAAAACTTTTGTTCTGATTCCATGTTTGTTTTGATATTTAGTTATTTTGGTATTTGTATTATAATTTTCATTTTATGCCTTTTACATTGCAGAAATTTTTGGACAGTTCGAAGTTGAAAAGACACTTTCTCATTCATACCGGAGAAAGAGATTATGTATGTCCTCATGAAGGCTGTGGTAAGGTGATAAATCTATCCTGTCATTGAATTTTGTTTAATATTTGCAAGGACATTCCACTTTTTTGTTGCTGTTGTGATTCCATGATATGAACTTTTAAATAGAATAGTCAGAACTTAAAATATTTTAAAAAAAATATTCATTTAGGCTCCATTGGTTTTCAGGGAAAGCATCTTCCTAGAAAACATTGTTCTAAATTTTCTAGTGTTTGTTACTAGGGAAACCAAATTACAGTTAACACTCAACAGAGAATACATGTTCAATCAACGGAAAATAACTTCATCTTTTCATAAGAGGAAGTCATTTGACCGAGTTTTGAACATGGGTCTTCTGCTGAAGTAGAAGGTTCAAGCAATGCCTTCTCAATCTCTCTCTCTGGTATTAGTTGCCACTGAGAATTCCACCAACAGATCTGGTTCTTTTACTTTTCATATATGTGATTTTGTGTTTGTTATTTTCTCGTCTAGATTATAGTGCTCAGGCCAGATGTAGTTTTGCTTAGGGTGTGCATATGAAAAACTTTTGTGGTTTAATTCAAATTTTAATACGAAAACTGCAGGCATTTTCCCTGGACTTCAACTTGAGGTCACACATGAAAACGCACTCTCGAGAGAACTATCATATCTGCCCATATCAAGATTGTGTAAAAAGATATGCCCATGAGAACAAACTAAAGAATCATATCACATCTCACCATGAAAAGGTTAGTCCCATTTGCTCCTTATTGTTGTTCTTGGCACTTCATTTCTAAGTTTGAACCCCTTTGTCCTTATGGTATATTATACTCCCTCCGTCCCAGGACGAGCGTCCACGGTCTCATTTTAGTAGAAATTGATTATAAGTTGGTTATGGACCTTAAGGTTCGAGTTTTTCCCCCTTGTATTCTCTCGTGCTCTTGTTGTTAGACACAAGGGGTTTCAACTAACTTGAGGATATTGTCGGTAATTCATGCATAACTAAGTAACCTAAAAGTAAAGTGAACACTCATTTTGGGTCAGTGTGTGAGGTATAGAAATCCAATTGGAAGTGTTCTGTCTTTTATGAAAACAATGAAACGTTTGTATTTCATCGGACAACCCTACACTGGTACACCCTTAACTGTAGATTGAAACATCGGGCACTTATTCACCAGTAGTATCTGCACACATCGCTTCACAACGTCACCTTTTAAATGCAACTATAATCCATTAAAAAATTTACAGTTTGTGGCAGTGGAAGTGACAAGATATGCTCCACCTACTGAGAAACCATCTAAAGTTCCAAAGCCTCCAACAAGCGTTTATAGCCCAGCATCTCCGGATCGCCCTTATGCTTGCCCTTACGAAGGGTGCGAAAAGGCCTATATCCATGAATACAAGCTGAAACTCCATCTCAGGAGAGAGCATCCCGGCCACATGTCTGATGAGAATGCTGACATGGATAAAGGCAGCGACCAAGATGTTCGTGCCGAAAAACGTTTCAAGGGAAAAACTCAAAAACAAAGCAAGCACAAAGAAAATTTGAAATTCCCTCCTTCGAAGTTCGCACACAAAGCTTCAAGTCCATCTCCTGCCACATTGAATGTCATGAAAAATCCATGGCGGGTCAAAGAGGATGCACATGAAGAAGAGAAAGATAGCGAGGACACAGAGGAGGAAGGCGACAAAGTGGAGGATGGGTGGAGATTTGCAGAAAATAACGAGGATGGCGATGAAGAAACAGAAGATGACGACTAGAGGATGATCACATCACTGTATGAAACCAGTCGTCATTTTTTTTACATGTCGGTTTCTGATTACCATGTTTTGTTTGGAACAAAAACTAGGAATCAATAAATGTAATTATACACCTTCACAATTTGTCGTGTACATAAACAATCATAGCTAGACCTCCACAATAGTGGGAGACTATTGCACAAAACATTTTTGGCTATAAGCTCTTGTTTTGAATTTGCATGGATTTTGTTTGGCAAGAGTGAAATTTGGTAAAAAAAACCACCCAATTTAGAGCATTAACTTTTGTGTCTGACCTAATTTGGTTCCTAAAATTTTAATTGATCCAATATGGTACATAAACTTTCAAATATTGACTCAAAATGGTTCATGGAGTTTGAAATAGTGACCCAAAATCGATCCTACCATTACAAGCAATTTAAGGACCAAATTGGATTAATATTTAAAAGTTCAAGTATCATTTTGGGTGAAAAAAAGTTTAAGACCAAATTGAGTCTAAAGACGAAAGTTTGGGGAAAAGTCAAAAGAAAATTAAGGGATCAAATTGTTCCAAATGCGAAAGTTCAAGAACCAAATTAAATCTATTACGGTGAATTTTTTGCCAAATTGAGTTCATGTGCATAGCCCTAACAATAGGACCGTGTTTTATGTTTGCGGTTTTAGCGCTAATTTTTCCATTTTCTCGAGTGAAACCGTGAATTCTTTTTGCGGTTTTAGTATAAATTTCCATTTTTTTTTAACTTTAAGCAGTATATGCCTATTTTCAAGGCGTATCGTATCTCTCGTTTGTCGCAAACGACATGTCGTTGAGTGCGAGCAATCGTCGTAGACCCTTAAATTCTTAAACAGCAAAAGTCCGATACAGAGACTGACCCGAACACTGGTGAAGAAGCAAAAAAAAAAAAAAAAAATTTTTTTTTTTCTTCTTGTTTTGAAAAAACACCGTTGGGGTCAAATTTTTAACACTTTTCAATC
>JAYMTK010002072.1:0-14656 GCA_036897405.1 Pelargonium myrrhifolium | reverse complement strand
CCATCTGCACCCCGTCTCCTCTTGACCAGGAAGACATCAGACATGGCATCTTCTTCTTCCGTCTCTCCATGCGGAACATCCCGCTTGTTAGATACCTTGTGAAGACTCTTGATTGGAGATTCCCAGTCCTTTTTCCTCATCCATTTGCTTGTTGCCGTAGTCGTATTCGGTCCCGTGGCTGCTCTCAAATACGCCCTGTACGGTAGCTCCGGATTGCCGTCCTCAGACGCATATGCCACCTTACATTCCTGTTGGTTGTGGCCCATAATCCCACACACGAAGCACAAGTGCGGAAGCTTCTCATATTTGAAGTGGACCTCAATGGCCTTCCCCCCACTACCCGGATCTTCGTCTTCCTCTTCACAGCCTTCCTAACATCCATAAGAACCCTAACCCTGGCATAACCCCGTCCCCCCTTTTCATCCCACATCACCATCTTCCCCACATGATTCCCTATCCCCCCACAACCCCCCCGCGCCCCCCCCCCCGCCGGCAAACCCCAGATCTGAACCCACAGGCCAATCTCGTTGATCTCAATCTTAGCCGGATCGTCGGTCATTTCCAACGCCCGACAAATCAACGTGTTGAAATTGTACCTTCATGGCCCCTTGTTAAGGACCTTATCAACGTCATTCTCATGATGAAAAACAAAAACAAAGCGCTGGTCACCCAACCCTAATGTCTCGTCAACCACCTCCAACCCCTCCACCGGCCTCCATCAGCCCCGGGATCTCAACCCCCTCATTCTCCTCATCCTCCAACGAGATCCGGTTCAGATCCGGAATGAGAGCCGCCGCCATCACCCCCCAACAGATCAGAAACAGATGCAGTGCCCACAGCCTAGCCCTACCCGCACCCTTGCTTCTCTCGAGTTTACCACAATCAGAGAGAGAGGCAATGAAATGGTTTTTGTGGATTGCCCCACTCCGTAGCCCTACTGTATAGCCCCCTACCGCTCTTTCCACCAATCCCCAAATTCGGAAATCCCACCCTTATCCTTACTAGCGCCGCTCCTCTTCATAGCTCCCCAAAAACCCTAGTTTCTAGAACCTTCTATTCTCTTAACGATAATGATCTTTAAAACAACCGTCAATCCTTAATGTCTTTATCAACTATGAGTTAATCACTTTGATTTATCACATACACCACTAAAATTATGGTTAATTTAATTTAATAATTTAATCCTATCACAATATCGATAATCAAAGTTTAAGGGAAACAAGCTCCCTAAAAATTGTTCAAAGCACACAAGACCATTTGGCCATCTTACAACCATACCCACAAAAGGGGTTAAACCAAATAGAAAGACTTACCGTGTAAAGGCCCTAGTCTAAGACCTCCCCCCTACGCCAATCTCTATGACCTACACAACTTTCACAGGCTTTCATGAGAGAAACCCACAACATCTCCGCGTCCTGTGTCCCCTCCCGATCCACAAACAACACAAAATCAGATATGTCATTACGAATTTGCCAAGTCGCACTCTCCTTCGCCGGAAAAGAACGTGGAACCACGACTGTAACCTCGAATCGATCTGAAAAACGAACGGGATCCGATAAATTCAATCCTTTTGGATTCAAATGACTAACAACTCACCAGAAAGCTCCAACACAAACCCTTGTTGGTGCTCAGCCCGTCCCGATCTCCTTCCCGCTTGCTACCAGTCACGAAAAGTCAATCCAAAACCTTGAAAAATATCTCACAAACCCTACTATTGGTAGGGAAACCTCATAAGAGATAGAAACCATATAAAACAACTCACAAAACCCTACATAATAGTAAGGACACTCAAAAGGAAGAGACTGCCGTTTTTTCCAGGAAACTCTAACCTAATTTCTTTTTCAATTTTTTTTATACATATACAAATCTTATCTAAGAGTTTTGTCATTTATTTAGAATGTTATCAGTTCATTGAACCTCTATTTCATTACATAAAACATTCAAATGAAAAACTCGCACACTCAACCGCTTCCTGCACCCTCCATTACGTGAATGTTTGAAGTTAAAAAAGGACAAGTTAATACAAGAACTAATAAAACCACACAATTGAATTGCGTCACTTAACACCATTAATTATATGTTGCGTGATTCCCAAGTCTCGCTCCGAGTGCTATTAAATTCTAGTAAATCACTTGGATAACATTAAGAATGCTTAGGTGATATAAAATAGTAACCGACACATAAAATGCAAAAATATTAACAATTTAAAACTATTCATAATAGTATTTTCAATTATATATATTGAGAAGAACCCTTTTCGAGGGACAGCCTACCACCCTCATCGTCCCAGAAGACACTAAAAGAACAATTATTAATGAAACATTGATTCAGTCACATAGTTAGGGATATAGACGATAATTAATGACAATACATGTGTCATTTTTGGGTTTCGAGTACATGATCTAAAAGGACTACGGGCAAGTTCAGGTTTCGAGCAACAAATCGGGTCGAGTTTTGCTTATTTGTGTATAGTGTGCAAATTGGCCGTTCTATCTCGTCTAAAATTTTCATAAGATAAATTTGATCTGACAATAATTGGTCGAATTGAAAGTTGACAGAGATACTAGAGAGGATGATGACAATAGATGTTGCAATTATGGAGTCAGGTTGCATTGATATATAAGACTTAACTTGGATACGCCGAGTTTGAAGTTGCGAATCAGGTTGGATTTCGATTTTGTGGGTAAAATGTGTAGATTAGCCGTTTCAATCGACCCCAAACTTTCACTAGATAGATTTGTGTTGGTCCAAAATTTGATAAGATCAAACTTCGATTTTTTTTTTTCAAATTTGGATTCAGATTGGCAGCTTTATATGCAAGTTGCAACATTCGTTGTCTCAATCGACACCCTAAAAGTATTAATTGCTTAAACAAGTAAACCAATAATGTAAATTATAATTGAGTATAATGTATATCACTTAACTGATATAAAGTTATCATTTAATAAGGTGATGACACCTCATTTAAAATCATGGATCCGGACGGATCGCTCCGCTCCCACAAATTCACTTGAGTGAGTATAAGTGATTTTAAATGAAGTGTCATCACCTCATTGGCTTTGTTAAGTTGCAACTGATATAATTTTATATCAGTTAACTCTGATATACATTTTACTCATTATTATTAATGAAACATTGATTCAATCAAATGTATAGTTAGGAGATGATGACAAGAGAATTGAAGTGTCCCTCTCCTCATAGTCTACTCCGCGTAGCGGATTAGATTAATTTTCCATTTGAAATGGTCTGTCTATGCATGACGTCCTATACAAATTTTGTATGCTCAAATTAAACCCTCTAAATAAATTTATTTATATTTGCTTCAGTGCTTGAGAGAAATTTGAAGAGAAAAATGGAGGAGAAATGGTTTGTTGGAGTTGGCAAAGGAGGTGGTGTTATGATATTGATACCACCTAAGAGAGGAGGAATCAAAAGGATGATTTTGGCTGCTATTTATAATAGGTCACTTCAGCTTCTTATACAACCTACTACGATGTTTTGCTACAAAACTTCCAAATCCAAATACAACAAGCTGAGCTGAGTTGAGGTGTGAGCGAAAGAAGATGATTTTCACAAATTTCATGGCATGTCTTTTGCCTTGCCTCGTGGACGTGCATGCATGTGTTCGTTTCGATTCTCGACTTTGATGTAGTAATAATATATGATGATATATTGTTTGGTTTGCCATGTCTGCAGAGAGGACAATCGGCCAATCGGGTGGCTGATTGGTTTGGTCGAGCATGGTTTGTTGCTTTCGATTTTTTTATGTTGTTTATTGCGATTTATACTCGTTTGATCTTGTTTTTCATGTTATTATGAATAGTAATAGATGTAAGGAGAAACTTGTTCTATAGCTTTTCTTGTAGTGCTTGAGTAGGAGCTTTACAAGCTCTCTTTCTTTGTATCCCGCTCTTCTTTTATTATATTTATATTTAGAACTCTTCTTATTAAAAATCTTTTAAAGAAACTATTCCTTACTTATAAACCGTACATGAGATGCAACTACTTTGATTTTCTTGTACTATGTTATATTTTCCGCAAATAACAATAATCAAATATAATTAATAGATTTTTTTGTTGTTGAAAGTTTTGTTTACAAAGTAAAATTGATGAGTTTTAAGTGTATAGAACAAGACACTAATTACTTGTACATATTTATCATATGTATATAATTGTGATAGTTAGGGTTGGACATCGGTCCAAGATCGAATTAGATCAAAATAAATTGATCTTAAGAAATAGATCAAAGATCAGATCAAATTTTAGTTTTTAAAATAAAAAATAAAATAAAATAGATATAGTTATAAATTTATAATTGAATTGAATGAGAATGATAGAAAAAAAAACATACAATTTTTAAAAATAAATTTAAAAATTGATTCAGAGCGAATTCGAACCGCACCTAATGAATGAAACAAAAACCAAACCAAATAGATTCGGTTTGAACCGGTCTGATTCAAATTCAATTTGTTCCGATTCGGACCAGTTTTCGGTCCACACAATTGTGCCCGGCTCTAAGCATATTACCTAATAATCAATCTTCTTCTCTTTTCCCTCTCCATGGCACCTCTCACTCTTCACCTCACGCGCCTCACGCGCCACTTCCCTATCTCCTCTCCGTTCATCGCACCACTTCTCTCTCACTCCTCTCGCCTTCTCCACCGCCACCGTTTCTCTCTCCGCCGCACTCAAATTTGCCGCTACTCCACCCTCTCCGCCCGCAACTTCTCCCGCCGCTTCTCCGCCGCTGCTTCAAGTTCCGCAGGTACTTTAACCTCAATCCCTTCTCTTTGGCATTTTATCGAACACCTTTCTCGTATTGCTGAAATGAGAAGTTTTGCTCTGAAATTTGCAGACTGGAATGGCCATGGAGGAGCATTGGGTGAAAAATACGATGTCATTGTGGTTGGGGGAGGGCACGCGGGCTGCGAAGCTGCTCTGGCGTCTGCTCGGTTGGGAGCCCGAACTCTTCTTCTCACGCTGAACATTGATCGCATTGCTTGGCAGGTTAGTGTTTTTGCTCTACTTTGCTGTTCTGTTGCGTCACTGAATCATTCAGTTCTGTCATCGTTGAAGAGAAGAATAAACTTCTACATGAAATTGTTTGTTTCAGCCTTGCAACCCAGCTGTGGGCGGACCTGCAAAATCACAACTAGTACATGAAGTGGATGCACTTGGTGGTGATATCGGGAAGGTTGCTGATAAGTAATTCTTCATAACCTTTTCTGTTTGTTGTTTACTTTTGTTTTTGATTGATTGTAAGCATGTTTAATTATCATTCAAATGTAGAAGCACTTATCTCTGTACAACTTCTAAAAGACCTCAATGCTGTAAATGTAATGTTAATCAGATCACATATAATTATCTTCCAAAAATTTAGAATTTAAGCGTTGAGAGCAGCCAAGACATAAGGAAATTGGACAGGGAACAAATTTGTTGGGGCGGGTATGGGGGTTAATTAAGGACGTGTCACATTCTCATTGGTTTGGCTGAGTTTCAACCATTAGTACTTTGGTTGGGATTCTTTTTTTCTCTTCAAACATTACATCTGTCAATTATTTGCATATCCGATCAATTAAAAAGAAGTTTGTATACAGTTGCTGAATAGATTGAGGATGACGAAACATAATGGTATAGAATGAATTGGAAAAGGATATAAAAGAAGATGGTTGTCTTTGCAATCAATGGAGAATCTAACGCAATGAAACATGTGGATGGATTTTTTTATGTTAAGATGGATATATGAATAAATGATGCCGCATTTGAGCAGCTTGGTTATTTGACTTCATTCTCCTTAGCCAGCATTTGATTTTTTTGACTTCATTCCATGCTTAAGGGTATATAATCACTTAGGAACAGGAATCTTGTTCCTTTTTTATGGAGAGCGAATGAGAATGGATTACTTTGAGGGATGGGAATGCGGCGGGAATGAACTTAGGGTTGCATATTTGTTCCAAATTTACATTTTACTCTATAGAATAGGTGATTCCCATTTTATAACCCATACACTACTTTAGTGTTATAAGTTGAAAATTGTGGTTTCTTATTCGTGTTATTCATTTGTATTTTGGCTCATGATTTGATTCAAACTTAAGATTATTCTTCTGCTGTAATTATTGTTTTCCTGGTGCAGAATATGAATTGTTGTTCCTTCATAATCTTTTGTTGATGTTTTTTGTTATTAAATATTTTTATAAAAAAAATGGTTTGAAACAAACATCATTACTGCATAAAACATGATTTTGATATTGGTAGTGAATGACATTTTTACCATGACCTCACTGAACTAATTGTGATGACCATTTTCTATACTGCAGATGCTATCTACAAAAGCGTATTCTTAACCTCTCAAGAGGTCCTGCTGTTCAGGCATTGCGTGCACAAACTGATAAAAGAGAATATGCCATGGAAATGAAAAATATAGTGGAGAGGCATGTTTATTATTTTAATCAACTTTCCATCACCTGTCTTAATATTCCATAGGGTTTGTTTGATCCCTTGCTTTTACTAACTGTAGTGAGTTCCACTGATTTTCACTTTTCAGCACTCCGAACCTTTCTATCCGAGAAGCAATGGTGACTGATATCATTCTAGGAAAGAATGATAATATAGAAGGGGTTCATACATTTTTTGGGATGAACTTCTATGCTCCTTCTGTTATTCTCACAACTGGGACTTTTATGAGTGGTAAGATATGGGTTGGTAAAACTTCTATGCCTGCAGGAAGAGCTGGTGAATCAGCTTCTCATGGGCTTACTGAAAACTTACAGCAACTTGGATTTGAAACTGATCGGTTAAAAACTGGAACCCCCGCACGTGTGGACTCTCGTACTGTAGACTTTTCTGGATTGGAACCTCAACATGGAGATCAAGAGGTCCTTTTATTTAATCCCATATGTAGGTTTAGTAGATTTTTTTTCTTTTGAATGTAGGATTTTGATCATTCTTTATCTGAACTGATTTAAGTGTTTAGTTCATGTGACGTCACATTAGCTACCAACATTGGAGCCTTTAAAAATTAATGGAAATGCTAGTCTTTAACTATTTGGTGGAATATATAGCTCTCTTTGCATAGAAACTGATTGGGAAGATTCCTGAATTGTTTCTGGGTAATGTCTTCAGCTTTGAGATTGAGAAATTCCTTGCTGAACTAAAGTATATGATGCATTATGTGATTGTTATTTTGCCCATAGGAATTAGAAGTCCATCAATGAAGATGTTAAGAATTTCATTACCTTATGAGTGGTGGTTATTGATGCTAAGTTGCTAATATTGCTGATTGTGTTGTTTATGTGAATTGGTAATTTACAGGTTAGCTGGTTTAGTTTTGATCCTGCTTTCCATATAGAAAGGGAACAAATGTGCTGCTATCTGACACGTACTACTAAGACCACGCATCAGCTAATTAAAGATAACTTACATGAAACTCCCACTTATGGGGGCTGGGTTGAAGCCAAAGGACCTAGATATTGCCCATCTATTGAGGATAAGGTACACTTGCTCTAGTGGCTATGCCAAATTTAGCTGTTCATTCCAAATTTTACTTCAGCTGTTTTATGACAAGGCATATATGCATGATGTGTCCCTATAATTGTCAAAATGAAATCCTTGTGTGGTGGTTCTATTTTAGAAGTTTTCCACCATACAAGCATCTCTATGTGTATAATGTTCATAACTTAAAGTGGTTCCAGTATTTGTGCTCTCTCTATATACATCCAGTGATTGCGTTTCAAAATAATGTGTGATATCACTCAAATGTTTTTTAATTCATTATATTGTTAACTTCCTGATGTTCTAGTGGTACTCGTTAGCAAACAAGTCGGGGTAGATTTGTTGTTCCTACATGGAAGTGCATAAAAGCTGTGTTGATGTACATCTATGGATCTCCTTGCATTGGTTTCTAGCAGGGGACGAATTTAAAAGCACTGATTCTCCATTTTGGTTAAAATCAGATTCGCATGTTGGACATGGACACGTGAATTCAGTTGCATAAATTTTTTTAAAAAAAGGGTATTAATGACTTAGCTTGCTTGTTTGAACTTTTGTTGTAATGGTTTGAAACTTCTAACGACTTAACATGCTGTATTAGAGTTGATTGTTATTTGTTAGTCAACGAGGACTACTTGGATTTGAATTTGACATTTTTATTAAACTTAACTTAAATAATACTTAAAACTACAAATTCTTATCATTATTACAGGAAAAAATTTACATTTTTAGTCAACAAACTTATGTGCTATGATGTATCATATCCTATGTTTTTGAAAATGACGAATCATGTGTCCCGTATCCGTGTCCGAATTGGTGTTTCACAGACTGTAGTCTTAGAATTTACACAAGCACTGCAATTGTCATTTATTATGTGTTACACTCCCTTTGTCCTGAAATGAATGTTTTGTTTCTCAAAATATATATATATATATATATATGTCACAAGAGGAGTGTCCTCTTTCCTTTTTAGTGTGCTAGTTAGAACCCCTTGTGTTTCTTACCTATAATATCTTTATAATAAGTTAGTTAGAAATTTTGAGTTTGTTACAACAAATGCACATGGGGTGCATGAGGAAATGTCCAACACTAACTCACTTCCCCTAGAAAAAGAAAAAGAGTATACAAGATACTCATTTTGGGATGGAGGGATATCTTTTTTTTAAATTATTATTATGTTTCATGGAAAAGAGAGTTGATTATATGATGACAGCTGAAAAAGGATAGCTCTGTTGCTGTCATGTTTATTTGTGTAAAGATTGCAAGTAAAAGACAAGCTTTAGAGTTACTACAGATTGCAGTGTCTTGATAATTTGTTTTCTTGGTTTTAGATTGTGAGATTTCAAGATAAGGAGTCTCATCAGATTTTTCTTGAACCAGAGGGCCGAAGCGTGCCTGAGCTGTACGTGCAGGTAGACTAAACCAGTATCTCTGCTCTTCATTTCAATTTCTTTGACACTTCGAAAAGAAATAAAGAAAAAAAATACCTATAATTTTGGAAGGTGTAAATAGGTGTTTGTGCTACATCAAATGCCTATTGCTTCTTCAAAATCACTTAATAAGAACTGTCTAGTCTACGCAACTTTTAAGCACATTGCACTTTTTTCCCTTGTTATTTTCACTTCTCGAGATATACTGATATAGTACAGCTACCAAAACTGATTGTTTTGTTCATTGACAACCCATTTTTATATTACTGCATCACTTGCTCCTCTTCTAAATGTTCCTTTTATATCACCTTGCCCATGTGAAGAAGCTCTCAAATCTCCACTGACTTCCATTGCAGGGGTTTTCCACTGGTTTACCAGAACAGCTTCAGTTGCCACTCTTGAGAACTTTGCCTGGACTTGAAAACTGTTCAATGTTAAGGCCTGCTTATGCTGTAGAGTACGACTACTTGCCTGCTTATCAATGTACTAGATCTCTTATGACAAAGAAAATAGAGGGGCTTTTCTTCTCTGGACAGATAAATGGAACTACTGGCTATGAAGAGGCTGCAGCACAGGTTTTTATTTTTGAAAATGTCCTTTGTTCTGTTTATATTGTGTTCATTTGTACTAAGTATTTTTTGCTGTGTTCTGAGTGCATAGAAAAGTATCATGCCGTAGTTTGACTGGGTAGCTCTAGAAATAGGAGCCATTAGCTAATATGCTTTATATCTAATATCTAATTGATGGATAACTCTAGGGCATTATTTCTGGAATAAATGCTGCCAGACACTCTGATGGCAAGCCCCTCATTGTTCTTGAGAGGGAAAGCAGTTACATAGGCACACTGATTGATGATCTTGTCACCAAGGACCTTCGAGAGCCTTACCGCATGTTAACAAGGTATGTGACTTAATGTAATTCACACCTAACTGTAGTCATGAATTCGTAGTGATGGCAAAGAAAATTTGATCAATAGCAAATTGAGTTAATTATAATCATTTGCAGGGAAATAAAATTATGCTTTTCATGTTCTGCTTCATCAATATAAGTTATACAACTCCTGTCAAAAAAAAAAAAAAGTTATACAACTAAGATGTCGAAAGAGTCATGTAATGATTCTTCACTGTTTTTTTCATTTATATTGTAATTATAAGCGAAATAAGTTCTGTTATGATTTTACGATGGTTAGTAGATGAAATGGATTTTATATTTGTGGCATTTCATTTTCAACCGACTAGTTAAGTTGATTTTTTATCTTGTTATAGCCGCTCGGAACATCGATTACTTCTTCGCTCTGATAATGCGGATAGTCGTCTGACACCTTTGGGGCGTGAAATTGGTTTAATAGATGATAGACGCTGGAAATTATACCAGGATAAGCAAGCTCGAATTACAGAGGAAAAAAAGCGACTGAAAACTGTCAGGATTTCAGGTCTGTATTTCCCTCCTTGTTCTTCGGGATACTTGATAAATCGAGGGAGAGTTTGAGATAGTTTACAATATTAATAAAAGAATTTGATACATTAATATCTTTCTGCTCGCATCGTTTTAGCTGCGCTATGCTGGTTCATTTGAACTTGCTAAATGAGAACTTGTAGAAACGTAGGGTAACCCAGTTGCTCTTCAACTTTCCCTAAAAATTCTTACCCATATTACCTGCATATATTATATTGGGCAGAGAGGGCACACTTTGAAGCCTGCCCATATTTCTTCAAACTCCAATCTTGAATGACAGAAATGAAGAGTCCTATGAAGCTTAACATTTTCTTCCTGGGGGCATATATATCAATCCTTATCAACCATAAATGACAACTGTAATTAAGTATATGACTAGTGACTTCTATAATTCTCCACCACAGATGTTCAAATATTTTGATTTTTATTTATTTGTGTGCATGTGCACATAAGCACATGTGGGTGGGGCCATGTACCTTCAAATTTCTTCTTCTTCTTCTTCTTCTTTGCATAAAGTTTTAGTACTTGTGGTTAGAGTTGTTAGACTTCTGTTACAAGTTTTAATGTGGCTTATATTCGCATGCAAGATGAACTAATACTTGCAATAATAAATTGTGAACTGATGACTGAGAATATTCATGTATTTGAAATCCAGTTTATTGAATTTTTCTTTCTGCTTTCAGCTGGAGATCTCGCTGCTGATGTCACTCTTTTGTCTGGACAACCAGTCAAGGATTCTTCAACATTAGAGAGTCTCCTTAAGAAACCACACGTACCATATGATGTTTTCGATAAGCATGGTTTTGGAAATGAAAGCCTGTCTAGAATGGAAAAGGAATGTGTTGAGGTTGATATCAAATATGAAGGCTTCATTACACGACAGCAAACTCAACTCCAACAGGTGAGAAATCAGTATGATAGTGATTTATTGGTTTACCTCTTTACCAAAGTGGTTCTGTGACGACTAACTTTTGCACGTGAATCTCTCACCACTCACTACATGAAAGGTTCGTTTGTCTATCATTTCATTCTGTTCAATACTCTTCCTTGTTCTATATGTAGATGGCCCATCAACAACATAAACCGCTTTCAGATGACCTGGATTACTATGCAATGACAACTTTATCACTTGAAGCACGTGAGAAACTCTCCAAGGTTCGTGGCATCAGTAATATTTGTGATACTATTTTTCTTAGGAATGCCTTTAGATGTTCTTCAGCTCCAATCAAAAGATATTCTTAAATTCCTTTCAACAGATCTAGGGGACAAAACATCCAACAAATTAGTGTACTTTCATGTATTCTTCTTTACACAGAGAAAACACCATAAGGTTACAATGGTTAGAAAATAAATCATACCTGATTTTGTTCTACTTGAACTGCTTAATGCCCCCTTTTCAACCTGAGGTCACTGGGGAAGCTAAAATGTGAAAAATTTCCCGAACCTCTTTGGATATAAATCATGATATAATACTCTACATCTTCATATTTCCCCTCCCCATTTTTAGTTTCTTTTTCTTTGATTTGGAATTGCGATGATTTATATGCTAGATATCAGGTGTTCTTTTTTATCATTCTGTATATCAGGTTGTTGAGATCTAGTTAGTGATTGCAATGCCGTTTGGTGGGATGTAAGCGAAGATAGATACCAATATTTTAATGCTGAAAGTGGCATCTATTTTTTCAGTTAAAAAAAGAAATTTGATCTAGCAAAACTTTCATTTATTTGATTGGAAATTCTTATAATTATTTTGAGAAGTCTCTAGTGGTGAAGAAAAGGAAGTGAGATGGACTGGGAGTATGGATATTCAGTGTTTCTGATATCTATGTAATTCGTTGCACATATGCACTTGTGCACTACAATGTTAATTTAACACGTAATTTTCTTAAGATTCTTGAGAGATGCAGTTCAGATCAATCACAACCGGATCCCACGTTTTTTTCAGGTCAGGCCACAAACCATTGGTCAAGCAAGCAGAGTTGGAGGAGTAAGCCCTGCTGACATTACTGCGCTTCTCATCATCCTCGAAACCAATAGAAGGAAAGCTCAGGCTCAGAGGAAGCACCAAATGCTGGAATCTGCCATGATAGAAACAGACCAACATGATTCTAAAGTTCCCTTGACAGAAACAATCAGCTCATGATATGTCTAATAAATTCCCGTTTCTCAGATTCAGAACTGTCACGTTCAAGCATACACGGCATTGTATTGCCCCCAAAGAAGCATGTTAAGTCGGATCTGACTTTTGAACTCTTCCAGAACTCGTTGGAAACATCTTGCTTCCGCTTTTAGATGCCACCAGCATGAGGGATCAGCGATCTATGATTACACTAACTCGTTTACAAACATCGGGACATTGGTTATTTCATGTCAAGAAACTGTGAAAGAAAAAGTGGTATGACTTGAATTTTTATAATAGCTATTCATTTTTCATGATATATAGTTTGTCAACTCAGTATATTCTATACCGATATTGTCCCTTGTAATTGTAAAATGTGTTGATCTTTTTGTTACTTTAGAATAAACAGAGGCTATAAATGGGAACTCGAACGTCTGTCTCTGTGGTGTGCGTTGTCACGTGTTGTATGTATTGGTATGTTTTTACGTAAAATAGGCAGTGTAATGTGTGAAAATCAATCTCATTCACAGCTATTATTAATGTTCATGCATCCAAAACATACACCAGGTGAATCTGGAGACCAACCCATTCATCTCATCCCATGGACCCTTCTCCATCGATCTATCCTTGAGCCGATCAAAGAATCAATCGAGACTACTAGTTATGCAGATCGAGGTATAAACATCGATCTTTTCAGGCAACAACACGACACATATGATCATCGCAGATGCCTCCACCAAGGGCCGGAAGAGCCTTGATATGGCTGGTTCTGTGTTTCCTGTGCGCGGCTGTGCTCGTGGGAGGCGGGTTCCTCGTGGCCTACGTGGTACTCCCCGAATCACAATCCTCCTCCTGGTACGGCATTGCGGGGCTTACCCTGGTTTGCCTCCCCTGGCTGTTCTGGTCCTTGACATGCTTTTATAGGCTCATTTCGCGCGCCTGTGGGATCCGGCTTGGCCATCCTGTGGCGGATGATAGCGGTCTGGTAAGCAATAATGTACATGTCGTTGATGGAGGATCGCGTAGCGGTGATAATAACGAGAGGTCCACGATGAACAAGTCTTCCTCGGGAGGGAAGCGGGTTCATTTTGGGGAGGCAGTGGTGGTGAACGAGAACGAGAAGGATGGATCGGGGAGGGGGGAGATGTCGGGGACAACGAGATCATCAACGTCGTCGAGATCGAGTAATAGCAATTTATCGGATGAGAGTGAAGAAATGTTTCCTTTGCCAATGTCATGATCTAATTGATCTCATCATCTTCAATGTATGTATATTTGATACAACAACAGCAATTCTCAGGTCTGTTTTCAATTTCATGAATGTATGTACATCAATTGTTGTTTATATACATACAAATCATCATCATCATCATCATCATCAAAATCAAGATCATAAAATCATACAAAGGCTGTCTTATAAAGATAAACTTACAGAAAAATAATTGAAAATGGAATAGATCTTCTATATGCCAAAATTCTGCACTATGAAATTGTACTTTTTGTGTGTGTGTAAACTAAGTTATGTCCCATAATTTGTGGTTCAAAAGATTCCACAAACACCAAGTTAATAGTGGGTATTTTTTAATATATTACATGACAAGAGATTGTGATGCCTTGGTACAATTTTTTTTTCCTAGTTAAGAAAATAACCTTCTATCTTATATTTAGTTTCATTTTGCTCATCTCCCAAATTTAAATGAGAATTTGTTATTTTCTGTATCTATATAAGTATATAACCCTCTCTTATTCTCATGTTAATGAATATGGATTCACCAAAAAATAGGAAAGGAATGGAAATGGCCAAGGGACATATTTTTCACTATAATTATGTATTGATGGCCAAATTTTTCAGTATAATTAGTTTAGATAAATTTTAGGCTAAATTAAAAAATGTTTCGCCACTAAAAATGAATTATTAAATTACAAACAATTTCGTCTTTTAATCTCCAATTAAATAATAGAAATTTGAACTTGAAACTTTAAGTTCAACTTAAACGACTTCTACCAATTGAACAATGTGTTTTGATTATAAAAATAAACATTAAATATCAAGATAATATAGCCATAATTTTGTGTGGCACAAGGTATGATAGTTATTACAGTACTTTTTAGGTGGCGTTCGTTTAGCAAATTTTAATTGAATTCCAAGGAATTTGGGACATGT
>JAYMTK010002071.1:0-14658 GCA_036897405.1 Pelargonium myrrhifolium | reverse complement strand
TGAGACTATTTACTTGTTTTACCTATTCTCTATGATTTATATGTGGCATCATTTGATTGAGATAAAAGGCATGAGAATTATGATTTCTGAAACATGACTTTCAGCTCTATAGCATGTGTTGTATGATTTCAATTGCACGTACATCCTTGGGTTTAGGATCTTCTTAGTTGTGAGTGTAGCAACATGATTAGGTGAAGCCTTGTTCTTGTGATCTCTAGAATTGATTAGGTTTAGTTTTGAGGCAAAACGACTATGAGGGATTAGCTTTAGGACTGCTTGAGCTTAAACGTTATCTACCCTATTATATGTTTAATCGCTAGTTAGCCCGTTGAGCTTTAGCCTATTCTTTGAATTACTAATGTTACAAGCCAATGTGCCCGTTTATTCTTTTATTCCATGAAATATTTTGAACACTAGAGATTATAGTGAATTCAATGTTCACCTCAAAAAGGTGAATGTTGCTTGAGTGGGATGTAGAATAGAATAAATTGGGGATTGAAGTTTGTAATTGGTGTAATTATTGTACTCCTATGAAAGGAAAAGTTTGGGGGGAAATGTGGATCTCTCATTAAAAAAAGGACAATTATCAATGCACATTCCAAAAGTGCAAAAGTCCAACAAAAAAAGAAGAGAAATGAGAAATCAAGACATTCCCCAAGTTCGAAATAAAGGGAGAAAGTGTTGGCATATACATCCGGGTTGAGTAGATGAATAATTAAGGTGTGTTGTGAGTTGGGTGAGCATTTTAGTTCACTATAGGTTTTTGCCGAACTTAGGGTTCTGGTCGCCGGTGAGGGGGCTTGCCGCCGGTTGGTGGACTCCTCGCCGGTGAGAGGCCTTGTTCTTGGTCCAAAAGAGAGACCTCCGAAGAAGGGGCTTGCTCCGGCCGAGGGGGTCTCCAACGGGAGAGTTTGCTCTGGCCGCGGGGTCTCTAGCCAGGGAGCTTGCTCTGGCCGAGGGGGTTGCCGGTGGGGAGCTCCCCATACTTGCTTCGTGCTCTTGTTCTTCGATTGGTCGTCTTGGTCCTGATGTTAACAGGATGTTGTACTTGCCGTGACCTTTCTTCTAACTTGTTTCGTTGTTGTTTTCTTGTGTAGGTACTCGTGGCTTTGGTCGTTGCTTGGAGCTTGGCTCGTGTTCGGGTGTTGGAGAGCCTTCAAGACCCGAGATCGTAACTTGTGTTCTTGTATTTTCTTGCGCTTGTAATGTTGTCTTTGGTCTTGTACTTTTGTTGAGTAATGTATGTTGGTGCTTTGAAATTTTTTGTAAAATTTGTTGAATGTGGAATGTTGAATGCTGAATGTTTGAGCTTGGTTGTGGTGTCTTGAAAATGTGTTTGGTGTTTGTGAATGTCGGTTGGTCGGATGTCGTGGGGAGCTCATTCCCCTTGGTGGGGAGCAAAAGAGCTCATCCCCTCCCATGGGGTCAAGGGGTGCTCGTCCCCAACATGGGGACCAAGGGAGCTCTTCCCCCTCATAAAAGCTCGTTGTGATAGCTTGACAACCACTGGGATGTTGGTTTGGTTTTCCAACACTTAGAAAATTTTCGTTGAACTCTTTCTTATCAATGGTTGGATGTCCCTTGCCAAGCTCCCACACTAGGAAGTTTTTTGGAGAAGTTTGGAATTTTTGGGTTTGCGCTCTACCAATGCCCAACTTCAACACTTAGAAAATTTTGGATGGACTTGGAAATTTTTGGGTTCATGCTCTACCCCTATTCTACACCAATTCCCAACACTTAGGAATTTTTGGGAATGTTTGGAATGTTTGGGTTTGTGCTCTACCCATGCCCGATTCCAACACTTTGGAAAATTTGGAGAGACTTGGATGAGTGCTTGCACACTTTCACATTTGTATGCTTGTATTTGGATGAATGTTTGTTGGTGAGAGCCGGATCATGGTGTGCATGGCGCGAGGGGACGCGGATGGCGTGTGTAGCATGATGGGGTATAACATGAGGGCACACGGATGGTTGGCAACCCTTGTTGTTTTCGTGATAGGGAGATCCGTGGGACACCAACAGATGGTGCTCATGTACTTGGTGCAAACCGTGTTGGAGCGCGCGCGAACGAGCCCGTGACACGAGTCGTCCGAAGGGTGCATGGGAATGAGTCCCAAGATGACACTCGCAGATGGCGCTTGGGGATGATGCTTGCGCATGAAGAAAAGACCACTCAAATACAATGGAAACTTGGTTGGGGGATATACTCAATGTATAGTTTAGTCTCAAACTCCAATGGTTTAATCGAAGTTTGGGGAAGTCCTGAAGTGATCTCTCTATATATAAAAAAGAAATATGGACAAAGTTGCAATGCTATCAAAGAACATCTTGAAGCAAAAGGTCCACAAAAAAAAAAAAACAAATAACAAATTAATGAAAGAGATCACAAGGTCTCCCCTAACTTATCATTAAACTGAGTTGTTGTAGAGCCTATGTATTGGAAATTGGGTAGAGGAAAACCTTTTAGGATGCGAGTGTTGTGAGCTAGATGAACGTTGATTTCATTAAAGTGCCATCAATTTCCTTTTTGTATCCTTGCCACAGCTTGACCCTAGCCTTACATTATAACCTATATAAAGACCTAGTGATCCCGATAGGCTAAGGACCTCTAGATTAGTGGAAAGGAGAATTCGAACCCAACATACGAAGTGAAACTATAAGTCTTGTAACCCAAGAATGAGAGCCACCTCTATCATATAGGAAGGCTGAAATTGAAAAGACTGATCACACACACACAAGAAACCTCGCTATAATTATGTGAATTCTTTGAACACTCTTTGTATGATTGTGACTTGGTGAAATAGCAATCACTCGCTTCTATGAGAGAAAATTTGTTCATCATGACCTCTTGAAAGTTTGCATGCACATAATGAAAGTTTTCCTTATTAAGTTGCATATAGAGTACAGTAGTATAGCATTCATTAGTTCTTTTTCTTTTGTTTTCTCGTCCTTCGCATGGGGGCATGCTTGAGTTTAAGTTTGGGGGAGTTGATAACTCGTGTTTTACACAAGTTATTGAGTCCTAGTTCATGCTATTCTACCTCTATTTCCTCTTGGTTTATCTTTATTTGCATCTCTCTTGTGCCTTTTACACTTTATTTCTCATAAGGTATCTCTCTTGGTGCTTATTTGGAAAAGTCATGTTATTTGATGGTTTCTGATGTGATCATGGGCTATTTTAGCTCATTTGTGTGTATTTGATGATTGTGGTAGTTTCTCAGTCTTATATCAGGTTCACACAAGCTTGCATACACATGAAAGGGAGCATTAAGTGAAACAAATCACTCAAAAGTCCACAAACGTGCAACTGAAAGCAAAGATGTCGCGACAATACAACAACCCTAGACTTTCTATGCAAAGGTGAATTGCCAAGTCAATTTCTCAATGTCGCTGCAATGAGGAGAAGTCAAAGTCAAAGGCGGTTCGTAAGTCAAAAATTGTAGCGGCAAGGCATTGATGTCGCGGCAACGCAAACGCATAACCAATATATATAAATCTCTTCTAGGTATGATTCAAAAACTCTCTCTTTGACGTTTTCTCCTAAGTTTCGCAAAATTAGCGATCTTGAAGTGACCTTAATCTAGGGGGCACAAAAATAAGAATATTTGAAGGCTAGATTGTTGGTGGAAACAAGAAGGAAGGAAACGACGAACGATTTGAGCTTGACGACCTTCGAATCCTTCATCACAATGTCGTGACAGATTGTGCATTTGTATCTCTATCTCTTGTAGTGTTTGTTTATCGATTTTATATGGTTTCTAAGCATGATAATCTTGGTTATTATCTTTGCTTTTTATTTTTCTTTAAGTATGAACAACTATAATACCCTTGGTAGGGGATGCGATTGGATTTTGATTGAATGCATTAATTCTGGTAATTATGGTTGTCTTGTTAATTTATGCTTCTATGAATGTATGTTTTATTCATTTTCTATGATTTGGTCAATTATACTTTGGATTCATGCTTGGGTACTTTAGTCTCAAGTAAACCCTAGTGTGGAGCCCTATTCACTGAGTCGAACGAGCATGATTGTAAGTTTTTCGTCCGTGAGTCGGTACTTAATCTAAGGTGTATGTGAGCCCTTCTGCAGTAACATGTTTGGGAATGCAATTATATCGATGGGTTCGTTGTATTCACTCTACAGTTCAATGACCTCTTAAAGTGAGGCTTGTGCATCTTAGACGAGGTAGCATAATAACATTACAACCTTAATAATTCGACTTTATGAATAATCAATTTAGCCCGTTGCATCCCTATCAAACTCGCTTTCATTAATAAACTTTATCTTTTCTTCTTTCCAATCCTTTACTTTATTTGCATGATACATCATTCACTCCTACATCCGTTTTACTTTACTATTTTGCTTTGATTATTCTTGAGAATACCTTTAGATCACTACCACGATTGTTCCTAAGGATCGATATCTTGGACTTCTCCGAAGTCTATATTACTTGAGACAGTAGTATACTTGCAAGTTTCATTAGCGGGTTACGAGTATGTTAGGTTATGTTGTATTTGTGTGGAATTTGTTAGAATTAGGGTTAATTTCAGTTTTAGCTTTGTTTAATTCTTGTAGATTTTGGTTAAATTTCATCCAATTTTAGATCATCTATACATCAATTTTTATAATCTAAAATCATAAAGAGCCATTGGGGCTCATTTCTCTCTACCCTCTCTTGTATTCAAGGGCAATTTGGACATTGCCCAATCAAGTCAAATGACTTAACGGTGACACTGTTCACCATTAGAACCATTTGTCTTCAATGACTTTTGCCCCTCAAAAGTCACAAAACACTATTCCAGCTCCTTAAAAGAGCATTTCGGATGATTTTGCCAAACAAACTACAACATCGGTGACCTAAATCAACTTCCCTAAAATCCAAACTGACACCTCCTTCAAGGGCTCCTTCTTCAATGAGCATGTAGTGTTAATTACAAACAAGCACTAATGCGAGTATTCTTTTCAAAGCTTAAATAAGCATCACTTCACATTGTTAATGATAAAAGGCAAACTCGAGAGCAACAACCTCAAGAAAATAAGATAGCTACGTTAGCTACATTATTATTCGTTTGTACTTTTGGTATTCACATATTTTTTGTGGTCTCTGCCAAATTATCTAGTATACACATGATGAGAAAAATTAATTAGACAAATCTCGTATCAAAATTGATATGTATGATTGAATAAGTTCACAAAATAAATAAAAAAATGTGAATTAAAATTTTATGAAGTAACAGTAAATGGAAGAGAGAGTATTGAAATATAATTTAAAATAAAATATGAAATTTATATTTTGACATAAGAAAGCTAATAAAAGGTTCACTAAAAAAACAACTGCATATTTAAATTTATCATCGATGAAGATGTAAAATCTTTTCATAAATCTCGTATTATTATTTTTAAAGATGGTGCATCAAATATGAATGCTAAAAACATCTTGTTATACTCCCTCCGTTCCAAAATAAGTGTCTTGTTTCAATTGATTTTTTGTCTCAAAATGAGTGTTTTGTTTCCTTTTCTAGTAAGTTAGTTATACATGAATTGTCATTAATACCCTTATAAAAAGTTAGTTAGGATCTCTCAACACATGATCATGAGGATACAATAGTAAACATACCAAAATAATTAATTTCTCCTTAATTTTTCTCAAATTAAAAATGAAGACACTTATTTTAAAACGGAGGGAGTATTATATATTATATGAACTCACTCTCATCAATATAGATGAAACTGTTTGTTGAATTATATTTATTCTTTACAGTGATGCATCCACTGCAAATTAAATTAAAAAGGCATAGGAAAGACCCATGTTGCCAACTACTAAGATTAAAAACAAGTTGATGGGATTGGGCAAGAAGAAAGTACTCCAGAACAACATAGTGAACATTTTATTTTATCTCACTCTTTACTGTGAGACCCAATCATTCAATGTGCCCATCAAAACGGTGACCCCACAAAAATGAACGGTCCAGATTGTGTGCAGTAGGGTCAATAACACCCACCACCGATCTCTATGGTGACAGCAATTACGAATTAACAATAATTAAGAAAAAAGAAGAAGGAGAGATAGAAGAATGATCCACCTGTTTGTCAGTGACAATTGTACATTGGTTTGGGCAATGAGCAGCAGCTGGGCCTCACCACCTGAGCCACACCTGGAACTGATAAGGTATGGACCCCACAGTCCTATTTACCCCCATCAAACCGAAATTGAACTATCTTAATCATTGACGCAGTAATAGTAAACTCTTGTTACTCCTCGTGTTTCCATATCTTATAATCATCCAACAATCCTTCTTTGATCCATCGTACTCCACAATATATATATATACATATATATATTTATATATATAGTAAAATGAAGCTATTGATTAAACAATCTCAGATTTCAAGTTAACCTGCAGTATTAGGGTTACCTCTCGACGGCTTGGCGGCACGTACGAGTGATGACCAAATTGCCAATTAGGTAGGAGTAGTCTTGCACACCAGTCGTTTTCTCAACACAAACAAAGCTTTTGATTGTACATAATTTGCTACCCAGCTATAGGCTATAGCAACGTACAGCTGTGGAAGAAATAGCTAGCTAGCTCACGCACTAAAAAAACAATTAATATCAATGACATATATGATCTCATGACATAAGATATTAAGATGCTGTGTTTTGGTAGTAATAGTAAAGAAAACCCAAACCAAACCAAACCAACATTATCTTAAATTGCGTCTTTTTCCTCCCTCATCCCAAACCCTAAAAAGCCCATATTAATCACACCAAAAAATTGATAGTCTTAAAAAAAACCTCAAATTAGGAAGCAGCAATCAAAACCTCACGTGTGTGACACAACACGTGATGCCTAGGAGTGATGGCTGGTGGTATCGTCGGGTCCCTGAGATCCGCTTGCCGGGGAATCGGCGACGGCAGCACGGTAAGGGCTGAGCAGGTTGAAGTGGGCGTCACCGAATTGCTGGGCGGGCAGTAGAGCCATGCCCACGGGGGACGGGAAATTCATGAAATGTAAGCCACTGGAGATGGAGCCGCGGTGGTACATAGCACCACTACTACTACTGTTGTTGGCCGATGGAAATGACGTCCAAATTGGGTCTCCACTCATCACCTGCTGGTTGCTTGACGACGAATTCCCCACCATCCAAAAATTGGCCGCCGCCGGTATAGCCCCGCTGCTCATGTAATGCTGCGAGGACGGCAAGTCCTGCTCCGGCGGCCGCCTCTTTCGGCCCATGCTCTCCTCAGCGGTGGGCAAGTCCAGTGGGGACGACGTCGTTGCGTCCCTCAACTCCTGCTTTGCTTGCAGCATGGAATTGAGGCTGTGGCCGGACTGGAAATTGAGCAGCGTGGAGGAGGGGGTGCTGGTGTGGTCGGGGAAGAAGTTGCGGCGGTGAGGCGGGTGCATGGAGAAGTTGGGGTTGAAGTAGGTGGAGCGGAGCTGGGAGGGGACGGACATGGAGGAGCCGGAGCTGCGGAGGGAGATGTTGAGGGAGGTGAAGTTGGCGGGAATGGTGCCGGTTCCGGTGGCGGCGATGACGGCGGGCTCGGCCTGCTGGAGGAGCCACTCGATGGTCTCGCCGTCGGACTTGTGGCCCAGCTCGCGGGTGAGCTGGAAGACGCGGGCGGCGCAGAGGGCGGGCATGCGGATGCGCCGCCCGCGCCCGTCCACCTTGGTATGGCGGTCCTTGGTGGAGCTCCGCTTTGGGGGAGGCTTCTTGGTGGACGACTCCGGGGTTGAGGAGCAAATTATACTATTAATATTGTTATTGTTGGAGCTGCTGGGATCGGCGGGTGTGGTGGAGCAGGGCTCGTCCTCTCTCTTCTCAAGCAATTGAAATGGGAAGTTGGGGCGGTGGTTGTGGTTGTGGTGGTGCAAATGATGGTGATCACCTCCGTCCATGATCATTCACTTTCACACATCCACAAAGTTGAAGAACCTAGCTAGAATTGGAATTTAGGGCTTTCTTCTCTTACAAACTTTATTTCTCACTACCACTGTGATAGCAAAAACTATTATAATTGGTCTTTTATTTTTTATTTGGAAAATTGAAATTCTTTGAGAATGTGGGATAGAGGGTAGATTGGGATGCTAGAAGGGGGAAGGGCAAGCAAGGAAGGAAGGCAAGCTTTTAAGCAACAAAGATAATGAGTGAGAATTATAGGGTGGGCTTTAAAAAGCAAAATATATAGTTTTTATATATAAAAAAGAAAAAGAAATGCTTTGTTGTGTGTGTGTTGGGTTTTAGAAAAGAATTGTTTTTCTTTAAAAAAAAAGAAGAAGAAAAGTTTAGATGGTGAAGGTCATCATAATTTCAGTTAATAAATGCATGACACAGAACTGAATCAAAAAATAATTACTTGTGTAAATTTTTGATAAGAAAACAAGGAAATAGGAACAGTTATAGTATGTGTGATAATAAATATTTGATTTTTGTGTGAAATATAGAATGGAATAGAATAGAGTAGAGTCTGTGAATCTGGGTGGCTGGGTTGGGGTGGGAGGATTTCTTTAATTGTGGTTGGACAGCCCTTTGGTTCAGAATCCACGTGAGGTGCTCTTTTTATCATTCAATCCATAAAGACAATGGTGGCCGGGTGTGGGTCCTCATCCCAAGTCAAAAAAATTGGAGAGACTTGCTATGGAAAGATTACCGATGGGTGCGGGGCCCATCCCCATTCAAGTAATCATTTCATTTTGCCTTTGCTCTTTGCCTTTGCTGGAGACCTTGGGATTCCTCTCTTTCTCGCTATTTCAACCTTCCTTTCCTTTCTATTCCTTTTCTTTTCTTTTCTTTAACCAACTAAATATTTTTCAACTAGTTTCTGTCGTTTACAATACTGCTCTTGGAGAGTTTTATGAACCCAATCGATTTGAATCCGGAGTAATTTTGATTATATATTCGATCTTAAATTCGAAGAAAGGTGAGATAGTATACTGTTGCCGATGTGTTCTTAGAATGTTTTTTTCACTTAGATTACCCTCAATTTTAGGGGTAATTGCAAATGCAATCTATGAACTTGACACTTAAACAAAATGTATAAACTAAGTTTTATTTATAAGAATTCTACCGTTATAAATTTTCTTCCACCTAATCCGTCAATTAAATTTATCTAAAAAGTATCTTCCCTCATCACATGTCTTGCACGTAATTAAATATGTTTTTATAATACTATTTTTTTCCAAAAACATAAAGTAAAATTGTTTCAAATGTGTAGAAAATAGTAAAACCAGATAAAAACAAACTCAGAAAGGCCAAAAAGCGGACAAGAGGGATGTTGGCGTCAGCCCAACGCGCCTCCCACGCGGATCGCGTGTGGCACACGCGCGCGGAGGGGCCACGCGAATCTGACCTGTCCGAGGAGGGGCCTGAGTGTGTCTGACCTGCACGAGAAAGGGTATGCGCGCATCCGCGCAACCTCACTAGTGCGCAACCATCATCCGCAGAGCCACCATTTGTGCAGCCTCGCTCGCGCAAACCTCCGTACGACTACGCATGCCTCTAGGCACCCATCCACGTGCGCCCATCCGCCGCTCACCCCACTCCATCTGACGCGCACCAAGTGCATTCATCCGCGTGGCCCCGCCCGCTCATGCCCGTGCATACCTCCGCGCGGCTACCCGTGCGCGCCTATCAACCCACGCATCTGTCCGCCACTCGCAAGTTGTTGTCCACCGCGCACATCCGCGGTCCCATTAGTGTGCGCCCATATGCCGTGCACAAGTTGTTGTTCACCGTGCGCGCACGCCAAGCCATCCACCGCGCACGGGACGCCTCCACGCGCATCCGCATCCGCGCGCATTTGCATCCATGAAGTCTTTCGCACTACTACATCTGCGCAACCTTTCACGCATCCGTCCATCCACACATGCCATCCACGCGGTCTCACCCGCGCATATCCGCGCATCCACGTGGCCTCCTGCGCGCACCCATCCGAGCATGCAAGCTTTTTGTCGTGCACGAGAAGCTGTTCGCCGCGCATGCATCTGTGCATGCGTCCGCGCAAGCCATCTGCGCATGTGTCCGCGCAAGCCATCTGCGCATGTGTCCGCGCACACCATCCGCGCACACATCCACGCCTGTCAGCGCATGACCTTGCCTGCCCAAATCCGCGTCCGCCCGGCCCGGGCCTCGTGATCAGAGTGGTCTGTTCATGTCTTCCGCGACTCCTTGGCCGCATAACTAGATTACTCACTTGCCAATGCATGTCTTTACCCACAAGGCCATTCGAGTAGGGCCATTGCGAGATGATCTGCATCATCCAAGGCAAATGGATCATCAAAGACACGGGGAGACAGATCACTACAACAAGGGTGCAGATGACAACTCTTATCTCTATTCAAAGAGGATCGCCTAAACGAGAGAGCCTGAGGGCTCCTAACCCCGTAAGGCTCGGAGTCCCGTCCGACTGTTAGGGAGATAACAAACATCAAAGAAAGACCAAAAAGCTCACGGGACATACATTGACACCAACCAATCAGAGGCCGCCACGTCTTAGGTAAGGTGAGCTCTATAAATAAACTCACAAACAATAAGTAAATGGTCGGTCAATCTATAACTTAAAACTCTTCTCGCTTGAATCTGAAACGCTCCCAAACGTTATCTACGTTCAACGAGAAGTTCGTATTGTTCTTCGTGATTCTTCCGAACAAACTACGAAGATCTTCGATCTTCATATTTTCACCAAAAACTCATTTGTGTAGAATCTTATTCTCACACCTCCGGCGGTCCTCCGGGCATAAACCCGGGGTTCTGTCAAACAGTGTGCTACATGCGCAGGTTACATGTCATGACCGAACTTGAGATCTGCACTACCCAGAACCCGAAGACCGGAATCAAAGTACAGGACCACCCAACCTGACCCTGGGCTCCCTAAATTAGATAGTCATACCACGTCAGCTTAGCTTAACTTAGATAAGAAGACCACTACGACATCGTATCAACCCCGATTTTTTACTCAAGAAAAAAATAATCGATCAGGGACAATTTGGTATTATTAAAAAAATATTTAGTCATGTGCAAGACATGTGATGAGAGATAGTTATATTCAGTTAGATTTAACTGACAGTATGGGTGGGAAAAAGTTTAGGTTATACATTTTCTTTAAGTAACAATTTCATAGGGTGCACCTGCAATTACAACTAATTTTTGTCAAGACTATATTGTTATATCATCGATAAATTAATGAGCATAAAGACAAAAATACCCTTACTTACGTTTTTTATTATTAGCAAGTAGTACTTTATTTTCTTAAAGAACTCAAACCCATTAATAGTTGGGAATGTCATTAGGACATAAGGGGGGATGAAAACTAGAGAACTAGGTTGCATTGATGGCATGTGAAAGTGTCATGCATGATAGCACATTATATAGCCTTGAATCTTGCGGACCGCGAGCGATATGTCGAGACTAAAATTGCTGAAGACTGCATCATTTTTAGCTCTATAAATAAGCCACAACGTGGTGGGGCATGTGGCCTTCCATTGAAGATGAGATTTTTAAGACCTGAGACGTGAAGTCCATTGGGACAAAAACTCGCAACAGTGAAGGGCATGACTTCCGAGATGGACCATCATCGAAAGACGCTTACCTAAACTTGAAAGGCCCAACTACAAAGTAAAATAACATGATCCCACTCTTCAAAGCACTTGCACCAAAAAATGCAGAGGCAATTTGCTATGGGGATCATAACACTTTGGTCCTCAAGAAGGAATTTTGTCGGGATGGTGCACAATGTGGCGAGCCATGCAAAAGCTTGGATCTTCGGGGGAACACAGGACAACCAAAGCATGCGAGAGCATGTGATTGATAACTCGTATTTTATACTAGTTATTTGATCATAAATCATGCTACTTTGTATCTCACTTGCCCACAACTATCCTGGTTGTTATGCCCAACTCGACCTATTTTACGCTTTTCTGTGGTTTTCGTGCAAATTCATTGTCATGGGGCAACTTTTGTGTTTTCGGTGATATTTTGAGTATTTTGAGCTATATTTGTTCATTTATGACTAATAAATAGTATTTTTTTACTAGTTATTTGATCCTAAATTATGCATCCAACACTACTTTTGCCCTCGTTTTCGCCTCGAATGTGGACATGTTTTGCCAGTTTCACATAGAAATGCACTATTTACTCTCATGACCACCTAATGTTGGGTTTATGTGTTTTTTACTCTAATTTATGGTAATTTGCGCTTAATTTGCTCATTTGTGGCCGTATAATCCTTGTGGTAGTATTTATTGTCTATTTCAGGTCACGACAAGGAGGTACGAGGCACGGAGGGGGCAACAGAGTAAAAATTTCACAACTGGGCACGTCAGAGCACTATGCCGCGGCACAACGATATGTTTCACGACATAACAAAAGGATCAAGATCAAATCAACAACCACATTAAAAATTCAAGATGGATATGAGGTTGTTATGCAGCAGAGCACTGTGCCACGGGACAAAATCCATGACTCCTCTATAAAAGGGACTTTGAAGTGCATTTAGAAGAGAGACGTGTAGATTTCTTAGAGTAGGCTTTAGAAATCTTGTAAAAGCAAGATGGGAATGACTCAATCAACAACCCCGATTTATTCTTAGATCTATCGATCTTTAATTGATCCTTCTCCTCATTATTTTCTCTATTATGGACTTTTTTTTGTTTTCTTTCTTCTTATGAATATTCATTATGTTTAGATCAATGAAGATTGCGTTTTCTAGTCTCTCATGTTTTTCTATGAGCAAGGGGAACTAACCTCCCATTTGGGAGGGATGTGCTTGATGATTTGCGAAATGGAATAACTGATTTATTGCCTTGGTACTTGCTTTTGATTTGTTCTCTTGTCTGTTAAGCTTAATGCTTAGCATGACTTGATCATTCGTGTGCACGACCATAGTATGTTTCAACCGTAGCTAAGGTTATTATATGGATTAAACTAGAAGGTTGAGCGATCTCATCTTCAGTGATAGACACTCTTCGTTCATTATATAGCCCTTTTCTTGCTAGATTGTATGTGAGCCCTCTGCAATAAAATTATTTGTGACGCAAGTGATCGGGTTTCCATAATCAGGTTCTTAATCTAAGTCATGGTGCACCCTACCATGATTGGGCCCATGTGTATTTATTGTCTGAGTAGCAAAACAACCATTTGTACCTATCATGGTCAGTGATTTTCATAACTGTTTTCTTATATCAGTTACATCCCAACCATCTTCATCTCTGATTCCAAAACTGTATTTTCTTTATATATTTGTTCATTCTATTTTCACAACATCGAACTTTCAAAGATCTGTTTAATGCTTTTATTAGTTTTAAATCTTAGATTGTTAAATAGAAATCTCTCGAGGTACCACACAAAATTCCCTATGGATCGATACTCGGACTTCTGTAAGTTTGTTTTAATTATTACTTGACGACATTGGTACACTTGCTGGCAGACAATAGTCTTGCAAAAGACCGGTCAAGTTTTTGGCAACGTTGCCGGGGAATTTTCGGTAATAGGTAGCTAAGAGTTTTTCTAACCAACAATCTCTATTTTTCTTTTTCTTTTTTGTTTTCAGTTACGGTTACGGTAGATGCATGTGGTTGGGTGTTTTGCAACACTTTTACCTCCGACAAGTATACCGATGTCGTCAAGTAATAATAAAACGAACTCCTGAAAGTCCGAGTATCGATACACAGGGAATGTTTTGTGGTAACTCCAAATTCAACTTTTGGATAATCTATGTATTAATAGAGAAGTAAACAATTCGCTGGAAAATGGTTTTGTTTTGTAAAGTCTACTAAAAAGAACAAAATTAAGAAATAGATTTGAACAAAGAAAGAAATGATCGGGATGCAGTTGATATGAGAAACTGGTTATGAGGTTATTAACCCTAGAAAGTACTATGCTAGTTTTGCTACTCAGCCTAACAAATACGAGGGCCCAATTGTGGTAGGGTGCTCCTTGACTTATCCTGAATACTAGGGAAACGGTCCCCGATAATATGTGTTTATTGTAAACACAAGTTGCGCCCCAAGAAATATTACTTCCAGGGGGTCACATACAGTTTAGCATGAAGCTGGCTACATAGCGAGCGGAGAGTGTCCATAAATAAAGATGCGATCGCCCAACCTCTAGGTTTGATCCATATAATACCCCTAGTTACGGGTGATACATACTACCATCATGTGCATGGGTGATTAAATCATACACAAGCATTATGCTTGGAAAACAAGAGAGCAAAAAGTATTGAACAAAGTACTAAAGCAAGTAAAGGTTACCTCACTTCCCGGATCATCAACTACATACCTCCCAAATGGGTGTTTAGCTCCTCATACTTATAGACAAACAAGAGAGACTAAAGACTGTAGACTTTATATGATCAAAATAAGGAATATTATTGATAACATTTGAAGAATACAAAGACCCTATAGAGCTAGAGAGAGAAAGAGATCAATCAAGATCCAAAAGACAAAGAGTAAAGTCGGGTTGTAAGGCATGGTTATTGATAAACTCCTTTCTTCTAAACCACTATAACTTCTATGAACTATTCTAAGAACAACTAAGCTAACTAAGAATGAAAAGAACACTTGGAAGATGCCAAATGATTGATGGAGGTGTTGGAAAATGGAATGTAAGCGATGCTCTTCTTCATCATCTTTGGCCCTATTTATAGGCTTGGG
>JAYMTK010002070.1:0-14662 GCA_036897405.1 Pelargonium myrrhifolium | reverse complement strand
CAATTTAACGGCTCCGTTAGTCCGCACTGACGGTAGGTACTAGATTTGGTCGAAAATGAAACTTTAGGTACCAACTCTGGTACAATAAAAATTTGGGTACCAGATTTGGTTTGAGCCCAAACTTTGGGTACTAAATTTACATATAACCCTAAAAACTATGTCTTTTGACTAGAAAAAATGTCATTGCACGCACCCTTTGTGACGGGATGAGGGAGGTCTTAGGATCGATCCTCATTGCATTTTTGGTGCAGTTAGGTATCTAAAGCCCTAGGATAGGGAGAGACGAAGTCTCACTCTTGAACAACGGTCCCTCCTTGTAAATTTAAGGATACCATGACGTTGCAAAACAGAATTTCGGCACTTGTCTGTGTCCAACAAAAAAACTAGAAAAAGATGGCACATAATCATGAGAGATTGATTGCCAAACTTGCCTTGATTTGCAGGTGAGAAGAGAGAAAATCAGTGAGAGAATGAAGATCTTGCAAAGGCTAGTTCCTGGGTGTGACAAGGTAAGTGTGCTATCAAATTTTTTGTCTTTCTAAAAATGTGCATAGAACCAGCCTTTTAGTTATTTTTTGTTTGTTTAATACCACGACGTGTCCTAAGTGGGTCCGTTGACACCGTTAAATCGTTTAATCGCACACATACTGATTTTCATTCGAAGTTTGCTCATAGCTGTGTTGAGTGAGGATCGAACTCAACAACTCTTCCCACTCACGCAGTTCTGCGCTACCAACTACGCCACTATTATTGGGTTTTTAGTTCTTTCTAAAAATGTGCATAGAACCAGCCTTTTAGTTCTTTTTTGCTTGTTTGATACCACGATGTGTCTTAAGTGGATCCATAAATTCGTGGTTGACACCATTAAACTGTTTAACCACACACAGACTAATTTTCATTCGAGGCTTGGTCAGAAGCTAAAGTTCTCACCTCTGTTCATGAGTGTATTGAGTGAGGACCGAACCCAATAACTCTTCTCACTCATGCAACTTTACGCTACCAACTATGCCACTACTATTGCGTTTTTAGATCTTTTATTATTATTGTTATTATTATTTTGTTATATATTTTTTTTGACAGCTTTCATGTGGTTTGGTCCAAAAACAGGTAACTGGGAAGGCCCTCATGTTGGATGAGATAATCAATTATGTCCAATCCCTACAAAATCAAGTTGAGGTGATTAAGTTACATATTATCATATATGAGTAAAATGTGTATCAGTTGACTGATATAATTTTATATCAGTTGCAACTTAATCAAGCCAATTAGAAGATAACACCTTATTCATTTTCACTTACACCCACCAAGTGAATTTGTGGGAGCGGAATGATCCGTCCGGATCCATGATTTTAAATGGGGTATCATCACCTTATTAGTGCAACTGATATAAGTTACATCAGTTAATTGATACCCATATTACTCATCATATATATGTTTTCACTGCTAAACTATTATATAAGCTTACCAATTCTTGATTTTGAATTGCAGTTCCTTTCATTGAAACTTGCCTCTATGAATCCCATGTTCTATGATTTTAGCATGGACCAAGATTCATTCATCTTCAGGCCTGATCATGAGGTACAAAATAAAGATACTATAAAGAAAATGAAGTTATGTCTTTTTTGGAGTAGTAGACTCGTTTTGGTTCCTGAGCTTTCATGTTTGACCCTATTTGCCTATAAACTTTCAAACAGCGACTCAAAAAGTTTATGACCGAATTGAGTCAATATTTGAATTTCAGATAACATTTTGGATCGAAAAAGTGAACTACTATTTTTTGAGCATAATAATTGTAAAAGCTGATGGTATTTTTGTCTCTGACATGCAGGCATCAACATTGCCACAATGCAGCCCCAACCAGACCACAGTGTTTGGTGATACACCACCATCAGTCACCACCACCACCACCACCACACCTAATAATAGCTATAGTCTTGTGGACACTTCTGCTTCTTTTTTGGTTCATCAACACAACCAGAGGCCTAGTGCTTTCTCTCAGGTAATTATTTATCGGTTAAAAATCTAATTTGGTCTCTGAACTTTTGATATAAACTCTGATGGCAATGGTCATTTTGGTCACGATTTCAAAGTTTAAAAACTATTTTGGGTCAATATTTCAAAGTTTAAGAGTCAAATTGGGTCTTTTATCTTATTTATTTATGGGTTAAATACAATGTCATACCTTATACTATACTTCATTTGCAATTCACTATTTTGAACTACCAAATTAATTTTTTACTACCTTATACTTTTAAAACCGTTGCAAATATGTCCGCCGCTAATCTATCGTCTGTTAAGTGGGTAAAAGATGAAAATACTCCTCTTCAACCCCTTCATTGTTCTGATTATATGACAGTGAAATGTTAAAACTATGAAATACAGGGTAGTGAAATGTTATAACTGTAAAGGGCAATTTCGTCATTTACAAAATATTTCAGACATGTTCAGTGCACGTGATAGCCTTAAAGGCGTTTTTCGTTAATTTTCTTGGACGACAGACCTATTTGTTAACAGAATGAAAGTACACGGTAATAAAAATTTAATTGGTAGCTCAGGGTAGTGAATTGCAAATGGGGTATAATACAAGTTAGTAAAATGTAATTAACCCTAGATGTTATTCTTTAATCTTGTAGTTATGTATGAAATTGATACTTTTTATGGTTATTTTGAGTGATTGTTGGCTAAAATTCTTATCTATACTTTTTATGATGTTTATGATGGTTTTTATGATGTTTTCAAGTTATTAGCAAGGTCATGCAGTGCACGGAAGAGAACTTGATTAAAGAATCAACTCAAAAGTGCGCAGAACAGTAGTTCGCTGCTACACAGAAATTTTACCGTAGTGTGATTTGAACAAGTTTGGATGCGGCAAATGTTGAATTTCGTCGCGGGTCAGGCGATCAAAGTCAAAGTCAAAAATGACGCTAGTGAAATTTCGCCACAGCAAGACAGTCATAACATATATAAATAGACATGTTCTAGATCTGATTTAGGACGTCTTTTTGGCACTTTTGGAGGCTTCTTTTGGATACTCTTTCTGGTACTAAGGAGCACAAATTTCAGAGTTACTTGAGAGAAACCAATGGTGGAGAGCAAGGAACAAGACAAAAAAGGTGTGTTGATCTCGGATTGACAACCTGAAATCAACACACACTTGGTTCAATATTTGTGTAATCTTCTTTCCACTATTCCTTGTTTTGGGATTGATTATGGTTTTTATGTTTGATTTACTAGACATATCTTCCTTTGTTTTTCTTAGATTGATTTGTACTGCTTATTGTTTGTCTACTAGCATGAGTAGCTAAAGTCTAAACACTTTTGGTTAGGGATGTAATTGGATTAATGAAATTTTACTAGGTTTTGGATATTGCTTTGGTTATACGTCTTGTTATTATCAATATCTATATGATTTTCTATACTTATCTAATGCTTGTTTGTGACTAGATCAACCATTGACAAGACCACAATATGTGTATCACTCTTTCCCAAAGGGTACACATATGGACAAAACCATAGAGTAGAGATAATTTTTTTCAGTTGCATCTCTTTCGAAACTCTACGCCCTTTTTTTAATCAGTTTCATGTTAAGGTGTATGCGAGCTAATTGACAGTAATATACTTTTGGACACAATTTTGCCATTGTGACGATGGTGTATTCACATCAAGTCTCAGCAATCCATTATAGTGGGACCTGAGTACCCTTATTGACTAGTTAACTTGATAGAACTAAGACACCTTTGCATGTTTCAACCCTAGTGATTCCATTGTCATATCCCAATCATATCCCGACCATCCATCTCTCTTGGTTTTATTCTCAATTTTCTCAGTGTTTTACTATTGCAATTTCTATCTTTATTTTCAAAGGTTTTACACGACAACACACTTTGCACAATTTGGTTTAATTAATTGCTTTATTAATTTAGTCGGATTATTTTGTTCGAGAATCTTTATGTCAACTATCAAGTCCCCGAGGATTGATATTCGAACTTTCTAATATGTATTATTCTGACGACAATGATATACTTACCGGAGAGTGGTCAGTGGTCACTCAATACCAATTATGGAAGTTAGAGAGATTGGCAATTGAAACACTGGCAGAAAAAGAAAAAGTTGTTAGAGCCGTCAATTTAGACCCGAACTTGTAAACACCTTAAATTTGATCTAACCAACTTTTAATTGGAATCGGTATCGTGCGAAATCTGAACCACAACCCAAAGTCTTTTCTGAGTCAGATTTAGGTTATTATTTATTAGGGTTAATTATAATTTTCTAGCTTGTACTATCACCCATTTGAAATTAACTACCCTGAACTAGCAGATTAACTTTTAATTACCTTATATTTTCATTCCATTAACAATTAGGTCCTCCTCCCAAATTCATTAGTTAACTTTAATGGAATCTTTAGTTTTTTTTTTGTAAAAATGACGATTTTGCCTTTGTTCTTCAATGAGAAACAAGGTTGAAGTTTCTCTTGGTGGTGGAGATGGAGAGTAGGAAGTCCTTCTCTTTCTTTCTTTTTTTTTTAATTTTTAATTTCTAATTTTAATTCTTATTATTATTATAAAAATACAAAACAAAAGGCATTTTGGTCTTTTCATCTGTCAACTGACGGAATTTGAGAGAAACTTGGACGAAAGAGCTAATTGTTAACGTAATGAAAGTGCATGGTAGTTAAAAGTTAATTTGGTAGTTCAGGATAGTTAATTGCAAATGGTGATAGTACATAATAGGAAATTATAATTAACTCTTATACTTTTAGCGGTGATATACGACATAATGTTGCTATTTAGTAGATGTGAGATGTGGTATGTGTATTTGATTTCTTTTGGTCTTGTTCTTGCTACAACACCCCATGTAGCAAGAACAAGACCAGAAGAAATCGAAGGCCATAAAGAAGCTGAATATGAAAACATAAGCACTGGATATGAGATTGAACAACAAGATCTAAAAAGAAACCCTCCTTAATTGAAGTCCTTTACTCACCAAATCAAGCCAAACACTGTGTCCTCAAACTAAACCCTAAAGTAACACAATCAAAAGGAAAGAACAACACACATAATATGTATATAAACTAGAGAAAGAGAAGCTGCAACTCATGCCGACAAACGATGGCCTAGACGTAACGTGGAGAGAATCCATTTGAGGCGGTGTTGAGGTTTTTAGAGAGAGTTCTCTTCTTTTAACTTATAAAGTAAAGTTAGTAGGTAAATTAATTTACACTATCTATTTTTCTCTAAACTTTTTGTCTCAAAATAAGATTATATTTTTATTTTAAAATAAGTTAATTGTGCTCGATTTTTATAAAATCTTAAGTCAAGCTAATTATAATTGTTCGAGTTTGTTATACTTAGTGAATAAACAAGTGTGTATAAATACTAACTAATACTTCCTTCGTCTCAAAATAAGTGTCATCCTTTTTATTTTGAGAAAAATTAATAATAAGTCAGTTAGTGTGGTATGTTTACTATTGTATTCTCATGATCATGTGGTGAGAGATACTAACTAACTACTTATAAGGATATTATTGACAATTCATGCACAACTAATTTACCAATAAAGAAAATAGGACACTCGTTTTAAGATAAAAATTCAAGAGAAACAAGACACTTATTTTGAGACAGAGAGGGTAGTAGTATAACATTTTTTTAAGAAAAATGAATATGAAAATAAACTCTATTTTAAGATAGTACACAATAGATCAATGGGTAAATATTTCAAAAATGTCCAGTATTGTTGTCACCTACCACATAAAAGAGAAATGGCCGGATTGCCTTTCATGATTGTCTTGGTGACTCAAATGGCATTAACCCTTTTGTTCTAAGCTTTTGTCCTCTTTTCTCTTTTCCTAGGGAGGGAAGGTCAATGAAGGAATTACATTTACATTTAAATGTAGTACTACTACTGTTGAAAAATGGAGATGTATGGCTTAATTAATTTCCTACCTTTGTATATACTTTTACAGCCTTTCTTGGAGATCCTGTTTCTTCACTTTTATCATCCTTCACCCATATCTCTTTCATTCATTCTTCATCCACACATTTCAAAATAGAAAAAAGACAACAACAAAATACAAAACCCACTCACATGTGACTATAACTCATTTGAGTTTCTTGTTTTGATGATTAGGGATTATTTTATATGTTAAATTTTATGGACTTAATCAATTTGATTACAAATATAACTACATACTCCCCAATAGTAATACAATGATGCTCTCCCTCCCAAATTTACCCACCAGTCTTGAAATAAATGTTGTTTTTTCTATTTTGTAAAATTTTAAAAGAGAGTTTAGTTAACATTATATATTTACTCTTTTTTTTTTTAATGAATATGTGTTTTAACAAAATAAATAAATTCATGCATAAATAACTATCATTTAAGACAATATTACAATTGAAATATGACACTTATTTTAAAACTGATGAAGCATTATAATAGTACAAGTTCAAGGGATTATTTTTCTTGGCCTTCATTTCTCGGCTTCCTCTTGTGATTTCATGGTCTATCAATGTTTATTTAATTATTTAATGCAAAGTAAACTCCAGGGTACAAATCATTTAACAAAAAAAAAAAAGGGTTAAAAGATAGATAATTATTTATATGTATTAAAAACATAGATTTTAAAAATAATTATGAGGTTTTGATATATTCTAACTCCACATAACAAGACACTTGAGTGAGACAAAGGTCACATCAAAATTTGTATTCTTGGAATAAGACATCAACTACCTTGGTGGAAGGGCTCCTCCTCATCTCCTTTTAAATCATACTACAACACTTGTATTGTATTGTATTGGTTGGGCAACACCCTCACTTCTTTTCATGTCTCCTCCTCACTGTGAAAGGCATGAATTCATAGAGAATCCCACCAACAAATCTCTACACTACACTACTTAATTTACTTAGTTTTTTATGTTTAACTGAGAGTTCAAGGTTTGGCATGGGAGGTTTTCATTTAAGAAAACACAGCCAAAAGAAGAACGAACACACATCAACATAGCAGAACAGATGAGAAGCCAAGGAAAAAACTAAATAAGTACAATAGTTAGCTGCATTTGTCATGATACATCTGAAGTCAGTTTGTGCAATACATAAGAATAATGCATGATATATGTGTCCTTATGACTAAACGCATCTAAAAACATTAAGCTAACTAATGTGATCAATGAGAGAGCTAGGGGTAGACCGTGGTAGGCAATGACCAACTCTAACTGTGTAAGTATCATATTATATAATTGTGAAAAGTACATTATTGCTAGTATTACTAGTGAGCGACTTCCCCAAACAATTGAGTCCTTCCCCTCCATCTTTTATGACGGGTCCGTCACTAAATGTGATGACAGGATCAAAGCTTTCACTTATAAGAATTTTATGGTCAGGTTCTAGGCTCAAAAAGTGGCAATTACTCATCCACGTGTTAACCTAAAATATGACATAAAGTTCAAATTTTGGTAATCACAACTTCTTATAGTTGAATTTGCAACTGCTTCTATAAATGCACTCAAATGGGAGGTTAAAGACAGCATGGAAACTGAGTTTGTACTAACAAGAATGTAGAAACCCATCAAGAGCAACCATGAACAAATACTTGTAGTTTCTCATTCTCTGTAATATGTTTGACATAACATCTCTACTTTTCTATTCACTTAAACGAGCACAAGATATGAGAGGAAGTACTTGACAACATGAAAAAAAGAGTATCTAAGAGGGTGGAATGAAGATCTCTGGTAAGAAGAAAGCTGTAATACTTAAAACAATGTCCAGTATTAGAACTGCTGCAATTAATATACAGCAACAATACAGACCATTAGTGAAATTTCAATAGTTACACAATCACACACACAAAGAGCAATTAGTTGCAAGCAACCTTGAAAACTTCGTTTACCTGGAAAAGTTATTGCAAAAGAAGAGTTTTACTTATCTATATCTTTCCATAAATCTAATGAAGTGTTATTATATAGTTCTTTATGGTACATACAAAGTTATAGAGATATTTGAAGATGACTACTTACAAAGTCAGCAGAGTTGACTTGTGATCCTATGCCAATGACTAGCTTTTCTTGATCAGCTTTCAAACCAAGTCCAAATTCCTTCAATGGGTGATTTCTGAATTTGGTGTTGACATATAGTCCAACAATGAACAAATCTCAGTAAAATGAGGGTGAGATTTATCTTGCACGAGAAACTCATGAACGATTCCCTCAATTTCAATCCAACTGCATCCCGGAGTTTTCTTTAGGTTTCGCTCTTTCATTAAAGTCCTAACACTGTTAACGTTACTCCACATGCCGGAACCAGCATACATATTAGATAGAAGCACATAGGAACTTGAATTACTTGAATCCAGATTTATGAGATGCTTAGCTACAGGCTCTCCAATCTTTAAATTCCCATGATTGTTACACGCACTAAGCAAAGTCCTCCAAATCACATCATTTGGTTCAATAGGCATTTCCTCTACAACTTTCCACGCTTCTTCTAGTTTCCCTGCACGGCCAAAGATGTCAATTACACATCTAAAGTGTTGGAGTTTTGGCTCCAACCTGTGAATTCTTCTCATTATTTCGAAACACATCAGACCTTCCTTGACCAAGCCAGCGTGGGCACAAGCACTTAGCAGACCGATGAATGTAATATCATCTGGCACTACAGAAAGCCTCTCCATCTTCATGAACAAATCAAAAGCCAATTCACCCAACCCGTGAATAGCCAACCCACAAATCATGGCATTCCAATGATCAACATCTTTTTCCTCAATATTTCCAAATACCGACATAGCATCCTCTATAGTCCCACATTTTGAATACATGTCTATGAGGGCCACACCAAGTTTCCCACCCAAGGAGATCCTATTAACCTCTATATAACAATGTATATCCCTTCCTTCATCGAGGTATCTCAATTGGGCAATTGCAGATAGTACAATCAATAGAGTAGTAGCATCGGGTTTCAAATTACACTCGCCTCTCATGTAATCATACACATCTAATGCCTCCACAAAAAACCCATTTTGGAGATACCCAGCCATCATGGCATTGCAGGCAATTACATCTCTATTTGGCATTTGCTTGAACATAGCAGCAGCAATCTCTACACTCCCTAGTTTTGCATACCCATCAATCATGCTGGCCCAACTAACAACATCCCTTTTTGGCATTCTATCAAACAAGTGCCGAGCATCCTCCATTTTTCCACACTTTATGCATCCATCAATCATGGAGTTCCACGAAACCAAATCTCTCACAGGCATATTATCAAACAGCTCCCAGGCAACCTTAAGCCCATCTTCTGATTGAGCATACCCACAAATCATAGAATTCCAAGAATTCAGATTCTTGTCATCCAAAGGTATGCGATCAAACAACAAACGAGCCGAGCCTATCATCCCACATTTCACGTACATCGAATTATACGAAACAGAGTCGAGCTTCTCCATTCTACTAAACACTCAATGAGCCAATTCGAGACACCCGCATTTGAGATAGCACGAGATCAAACAATTTTGCAAATACAAATCGGACCCAATATGAAGCTTTTCCAAGAACCCATGAATCTGCATTCCTTCCTTGAGCAAACCCAGCCGGGAACATGCTTTCAGAACCAGAGAGATTGAGAACCGGGCCACAGGAACTCCATTTTGAAGCATGTCGGAGAAAAGGGTCAGAGCTTTGATAGGTTGAGAGCCATGAGAATAAGACTTGATGATGAGATTCCAGAGGAAAGGGTCGTCCTGCTCGCGAGAATCCTGGAAAGCATGGCGCGAGAAGAAGATGTAACGAGCGAATTGAAGGAGAGAGCTGTGAGGAGAGGAAATGAAATTGAGGATGACTTTGGTGGTGAGAGAGGGATTGTGGATGAAGCCAGTGGTTATGATTCTGGCATGGATTTGGTTGACGTGGTTTTGGGATTTGCATTTGCGGAGAAGAATGAGGGTTGGGAGTGTTGAGTTCCGTGGTTGATTCCAATTTGCAGAGACACGAAGTTGCATTAACTCACTCACAAGCTTCTCTCCGTCTCAGGATCACCTAAATTTGTTATCCTATCTCTGTACTCAATGTATTTTTCTTGGGAATATAATGCTTGAGATGTTTTGCAACGGTACAAACTGTCAATCATAGAACATAAGATATTTAATAGTGCCAAGGATACACCAAACAAGAGGGGTAAGAGTGTTAATTTATAATTTGACATCACCTCCTTATATATAACTGGGTCTCAATCACTTGAGATTTTGTTGTGATTTTGTTTTTCTCTATTGAATATAACTGGGTCTCAATCACTTGAGATTTTGTTTTTCTCTATTGAATATTAGAGTAATCGTTAGAAAACAAATGCAAAATATCGAAACTGAATCGTTACCGGTGGGATGAGTCATAGAGTAGGTCACTTTGTTTAAGACGTTCGTGGCACTGTCCGGAAGTTTACATGGCAAACTAGCATCCCTGATGTTCCCAGAATAAAACAACCCACTCTTCGTTACTGTGCTGAAAAAGTGTAACGTTCATAAACGGACAAAACGTGTAAACAGGAGAGAGAAAAATCTGGAGAGCAAAAACTGTTTCTGTTTTAAATAAGTCATTGTTCGCGTCAAATAACAAGTGTACCAAATAGCGTCAACGTAATACAAGAGTCTTTTTAAGGACTGAAGGTCATATCTCCACAAGGAACACAATGTTGAGCGAAATAAAACTAACTTCTCTCCTCAAAATAACATGTAAAGAAAATAAAATAGAAAGAAATCTTTTTTTTTTTTTTTGAGTGTGTGTGTCTGTGTGTTGCAATTCTATCGCAACTACAAAGTAAAAAATTAATGAGAACTTGACGTTAAGACGAAGATTTGAAAGATAAAGATGGGAGACATGCTACTTGTCTAGTAGATTATGATGATCAATGTGCAAGTAAGAGCCAGTAAAATGCTCGATTAATCCTAACCAATTATATGTGTGCAACCCTCATTCCAAAGGTGTTCAATACCCTAGAATGAACTGGGACCCAGTCCCATGTCATATTTAGAGTACAACCTATTCATCACTCTTTAAGACCTAGCTTTGGATCGAATGGAACACGAAGACAGATCACGATACAATCATGAATTACAAGTAATTGTCCCTTCTTACAACCTTAGTACTTATTCCTAAGCTACTTAAGGTCAAAGATGTCAAGCATACAAGTTAATCAGGTATATATGCAAGCTATCATGGCATGGACAACAATAAGCCAAGCTTAAATCAACATTTCAAACACAAATACACCACAATCTACAAAATTAGGCAATTCACATGCCTCCTCAACTTGAGTTTAGCCAATTATGATATGCAAAACCTCAATGAACAAAATATACATCATTCCAACCATCAAAGTATGCATAACCACGAAATCAATCATACAAGATATCAAAACAGGGAAGATGAAGAGAGGAATTTTTTTACTTGATAGATTCAAGAGGAAAATGTAAGAATTCCTTCAAATTCTTTTATAGTGATCTTCATGTTTCTCCTTCTCTCTTTAGAATCTCACTATCTCACTAGGTTGGGAGTGATTTTCTCCTAAATTCGTCAAAAGGTCCTTCAAGATTTCAAGAAAAAACTATATATACATCCCTAAAACAAAGCTGAAACTGTTAGGCACACACAATCGTGACTCCATCAGTGGAGTCACAGTCGAGATTGTGGGTTTTCTTCTCCTTCACGACTGCAGATCTGACATGAGGTCGTGGTTGTGCCTCATTTCAGCAGCACGTTCCAGTCGCGACTCCTCTTCATCTTCAGTATTTCAGGAGCAAGGTCGCGACTTCGAGTTATTCTCTGCAAGGGTGCAATCGCGACCTCTCTTAGAGGCTTCTCCGAGCACAGGGTCGTGACTCCAAGATAGTCTTTGGGAAAAGCACAATCAGGACTCTCCTTGTTGACTCTTTCCAAGATAACTCCCCTTTTATTTCCTCTTTCATCCCGCTTCATCCTCAAGTTTGAATCCTTTGCTTAAACACCTGCAAGACTTTCACATAATAACATGCAATTTATCCAAACTCATAAAATGGGCTTTTTGAGCCGTAAACGCAAGAATAAAGCGAGAATAGTCACAATTTCACACAACAAAGGTGTAAGCAAGAAATGAGTAAAATCTTTTGAATTGTGCAACAAAGATGGAGCAAAACCACTTAAATGTTGATGAAAGGATGACCAAAAGCACTTGTTTAGCATCCTAGAAAATCACGGTATCAAGATTCCCCCAAACTAGAGATGAGCCCGTCCTCAACGAATCAAAAGAAAATAAAGTTAAACACCCAAAAGAGAACTTTACAATCTACTTTAAATTTCAGGTAACCAATACAAACTTGGAGAAATCTTTTGCGATTCTTGTTCAACATGTGCATGATCATTCAAGCTCAAAGTTGCTAACGCCAGGGTGTATATGAAATCAAGACTTAGCAATCAAACAAGGTTATGAAAATGTCACAAGTACCTCAAAGAAAATGCTCGACTTCAATGATGCATGCAATTGATTTAGCTTTCAAAAACTACTCCAACCACCCATTTCTCATTGGTCATAGCATGCATAAGAGATATCAAAGAGGTGCACACATGCCACTTAAATTTTCTCAATGAATGCATTTGTCAAGAGTCCCAAGTTACTAGAATAATAAGTCTTAAGCATAGCTAGGATATGAGCTCATAAGTTATTCACATACGTGTTTCTCTACTAATTTAGAGAATTATGGTCAAGAAAGAATCAAAAAGTCTTTCGCGGTTTGTAATGTTTGGCTTGGGGTAAGGGCATGGAGAGTGATAAGAAAAACAGAGCTTATAGACTCGAGAGCTTGAAGTTTCGCTCTCATATATCTCTTTTTCTTATAATTTTGCCATTTTGCATTCACTCAATCAAGACTTTTTTGTTGTCTTCTTACTTGTACCCTTTCTCAATCCTTTTTTATACATAGGGAGGAGTTGACATTTATTCCTTTTTAGTTTTTTTTTAATATATTTATTTATTTAGAGATGTTGTTTTTTCTTGGCAACACCTTTCTTTATTTCACAATTTTTTCTCTTTTGACACTTTGTTTTAGGATTGGAGGGCTATTTTTTTTTTTCACTTTCTTCTCAATTTTTCACTCATTCTCACATTGTCTTTGTCTCTCCACTCTTTTCTTTTGATTAGTTTCCTTCCGAGCTCAAGAGTAGGGTTCAAACATATATTTAGGCTTAAAGAACAAAGGGGTTTATTGGCTTCTAATATTGGTTATTTACAAACGAAAGACTTATAAGGCTCAAAGCAAAAGTTCTATGGATAATCATGTAAAAGTTAGATATACAAAGGTTCAAACGAATCAAAAATGGCATACATCATATTCTCACTTGACCCATTCTCTATTATTTCACCTCGTAGCACATGCAAGTAATTCTTAACTCAATCTCGACTCATGGACACAAATTCCCAAAACTCCCAATTATGCACCCAATTGAAATTCATTTCGTAACACATGCACACTCCCCCATCATCCCCACAACATAACATACACTTGATTTTGACAAGAAGAAGCATCATTTTTCTCTTTAAAAACTTGCATACATCACTTGCATCAAACACCAATTTGTTTATTCACGAGCATCTAAATAGCCAATGTCGAACACATAAAAATCAAAACCTCAACTTCTAAGAACCAAACTAGCATGCACATATTGCAAGAAGAAAAGTTTTAATGTGGCAATCCAAACTCATATCAATATCAACATCACCATCATCATGGCCACTATCGGTCTGAAAGATCGTCATGTCGGGATCCGAGATAGGAGCGGGAGGAATCACCGCACTCTCGCTAGCACCACATCCCGATTTATAGGCTATAGCTGCCAATATCTTCTTACCAAGCAAGAAAAAAATATTGCACGGTTTAACTCATTTGTGTTCTATTCTTCTTCATCAAACCCTAAAAATCTTGGCTTTGGTGAGAGGGTCACGAGAAGAACTAGAGTCACTAGGGTTACTAGGCTCTCGAGGCTCGCACGAGTCACTAGGATCATTAGGTCGGCTCAAAGGGATCTCAACGGAAGATTTGGGTCTAATTTGGGCTTTGGAAGCTTTTGGACCCGGGGTGGACACATCTGTACCTCTCTCAATCTCGGCTTTGGTAGGGGTGCATCATTTAGACACAATTAGGTGAAATTATTGAACCAATCTTCCGAATCATAACATCACCAATTTTCCATCTTGCACCGGCCTTGGTGCAAAGTTCGGTTATGATTGGAGTGAGGAAAATGGACTTCCTATCAAGGGTTCTCAAAAGTTGGTCCTACAAGATCTCACTCGCACAAGTCGGTTCTACCTTCATAATGCAATAAATGAGCAACATACGCTCGAGGTTAATGTCACACAAGTGTGTGCTAGGGTAGAGTGAAACACTTATCCAATGCATCCATATCTGGAAATGATGATTCATGTGTTGCCTATGGAGATTATGAGCACCCGAGTCTCTCTTGACTATGACCCCTTTGTGCAAACATAAAGTATCTTCAAACTCATTTATGCTAACCCCTTCTTTCTTCACTTTGGCATAAGCGCATTGTAAAGGAGAAACCGTACCTATTCTGAGGGCTTTTCTTATGCCCTCGGGAGTTGTGTCCACATACCTCTCTCTCTCTCTCTCTATCACAAAAACATTGTTCTA
>JAYMTK010002069.1:0-14664 GCA_036897405.1 Pelargonium myrrhifolium | reverse complement strand
TTGAGTTTTTAAATGTAAGGAAAGTAAGTTATAACTATTTTAATTACATTAAAAACTCAATTAAACGAACGTCACCTAAAAGAGTCTTAATATATACTTTCTTTGGCCAAAAATAAGTGCCTAAAGTGTCCTTTTTCCAAAATGAAGGACTAATTTGGATCTATTCGCGCGGATCAAGAAAAGAAAAAATCGGATCAATTCGTGATACATTACGAGTTTACAACTAAACTAGAACAAAGTAAAGTTCACTTTGGAACAAAGTGGACAGCACAAGAATTATTTTGGATCACTTTCTATAAACACTAACTGGAGTGAGTATAATCCTAAGCTATCAGTGCCCAAATAGATGAATTTGTATCTTTACCCCAAATCCATTCCAAGTGCACATATTATATACAGTGGGAGCAAGAATCTAAGCCAAAAGATTTTCTGTTTGGGCTAAGCTATCAATCAAACAACAACAGTATTATGCACGGACACACAATTATTAAATGTGTCATGTTAGTGTTTGTTTGATATTTGAACACGACTATTAAACGTGTCGTGTCTGTGCTTACACAATGCAACACATATTTCAACTCTAACACTACGCGTTAACACGAATTGCCAGCTCGAAGTATATATATAAAGAGATTGTTCTAATGTGACCTAGCAATTTTTGTTCACAACACTGTAAAATTTCAATCAAGTTACTACAGAACTCGAAACACACAAATTCTTGGAACAATCAATTTTCACATTTGACACAAACCCATCATCAGAGAAAGCAAATTGAACAATGGGCATACCGCAAATCTTGATGGGAGCTTCAAGCTCGAGCAAATTGGGCTGCTGGAGGAAGATTTCTCTGGACGCGACGCAGAGCTGCTTGATCTCCGCCTCCGAGAGCTGAACCTGCTTGCCGGGCCTCGCCAACCGGACCTCCGTCAGCCGCCGGATGACGTCATCGAGCACCGCCGGGTCCATCGCTCCCTGACCTTGCGACGCCATTCGATCAATTTGGAGCCCTAGTTTGTCAGGGAACTATACAGAATTGGGAGTTGGGAATTTTTGGGTCTCTTCTCAAGAGTGGAGACTCGTCTTTGCTGGGTCTCTTATGAAATTTATTTTCTCGAGAAAATGAAAATTAGTGAGAAAATATTTTAGGATTCGTATATGAGTGAAATAGCTAATTCTCTACATGTGAGAATTAGACTTTGAAATCGGATTTGGGTCGGGTTTTTGGATCTGGGTTAAAATTAAGTTTTAATTTTAATCACAAGGTCTCATCAAGAGAATCAATTGCAAACTATCACTTCAAACATTTGAAGCCGAAGATCTATGAAAATTTTGCCCAGAATTAAGCCGTAGCCACCGGTCCGGAATGCCTCATTGTCAAAACCATTCGGCGAATCACTGCTAAAAAAGCATGATTTTCGTCTCATCTCGCATCGGTCCGTTCATGTTCGTCAGAGTGATTTTAGTGAGGTTTTTGTTTTTCATCATTATGTCTTGTTTTGAGGCGTCTATCCTCTGTTCGGTTTCTCTTGTACTTTTATCGTCTCATTTTCAGAGCTTTTAATAAACGTATCGCTTGCCGATAAAAATCTAATAAAACAGAGGGTTCTCTCAAGTTGCGAGTTTGGATCATGGGCTTGGTCGGGTTTTGCAGATTCGCATAAGTTTGTCCAACTTTAACTCCCAATTTGAAAAATTAGTCAAACCGAGTTTATACAACCAAGACCCATTAAAATGTGGGTTAGGGTCAGGTCGGATATACCCACGACAACGTGTTTTACGCCTTGATCCTTAAAATTGACCCTAACCCGAAGACCCTATAGAGTCGGGTTGCTTTTTCTTCTTCTTCTTTCCCGACCCAACCCGACCCTACCTTCAAGTACTACTTATTATAACAAAATACTGAAATATCATGAAATGAACCCATGATCTCTTTTATTGAGTACCCTCCAAAAATAAAACATAGTATTTAGAATTGCAGTTTAGGAAGAAAAAACTAAATACAAACAGACTGATCCTGATTTTGATCTGTGTCTATAAACTACCACCAAATTGTTGAGAAACTATACCCATTTTTTTCATCTTTTACAGTTTCACAAGTAACAAATATTACCCTAGACGCAGCCCGATTCATCGGGATCCGATTCGACTATTCTTCGCAGATCCCACAACACTCTCATCACTCCAAACTTCGTTTCGGCTTCTTCGAATGAGCTTCCCGTTGCTTCCGACGGGTACATAAGTTTCGCCGATCTATCCGCCTTGAGCTCGTTGATATCCACCACGCATGTCCACGACTCCTCCAAGCCCTTCCCGTCCCATTTCCCTTGCACTTGATATACCTTCCCCTTCCCAATCTCGGTTCAATTTTCGTCAATGAGCGTAACATTCTGACCCGGCTCGAGCTCTGGAGGGTCGTCCGCATAATCTACCATGGGAATACCCGAGCTTTCTGGGTTGTCGGTTCTAGATGCGCTTCTCGTGCCTCTTCTGTTTGGCGGGACGTAGAATTCTTCTCCGGGACTCTCCGGCGAGTCGTAAAGAGGGCCGAGTATTGACCCGCCTTGCCTGTCGGGAAACGCATTGTCAATCTCCATTGGTGCACGAACATCCTTAGCTGCGCGAGCTAGCCTCGCTTTTCTATTGTTCAGCCTGTTGACATAGAAGATAAAAACACGAGGTCCATGACAGAATTTATACAAGCACTTTATAGTACCGTAACTTCAATACAAGAACAGTTCATAACTATATTTTTCACATTTTCCAGGTACAATAAACAGTGAGAGCAAATAGAAAATCGATAGCCCTTAAAAGCCGTTTTTAATGAAAAAGCTCCTACACATTTCAGAAACTACGATTTCCCCCAATGAACCCAAAAGTGAAAATGACGTGATCAACCAACAAAAAATGCATTTTTTCTAACAAAAGAATCACTGGAAGTTTATCTCGAAAAGTTGCATAAAATCAGCACAAGAATAACCGAAATAAAAAAATAGTAACACAAAATCATGAACTTTTTTTATTTGCATGACATTCGTGCAAAAATTTAAAAGAAACCAAGGGCAAAAATGTCATTTCACAAATCCATAACTCATCAACCGATTTTTTTGCGAGTAAATCGTACTTTTTGCCATTTCAAGACTAAACATTAGAAAACCAAGTGCAGCGCCAAAAAAACATACCAATTTTTAAGCTGCGAAGAAGTAACCTCCGAACCCTGGAAAAGACAACGGAAGAGCTTATTAGGAACAAAAGATGTCTCATTATTATGACTAAGATAATAAAGTCCGCAATATATATACAAATAACGAGTGGCTTTATACGTACATGGTAACTTAATTTATCAGCCCACGATTGAATAGAATTTGCATTACGCTGCATATCGGGTTCATCCACGAGGGCTCTCTCTATCATCGCAATCTGCTTATCATTCATTATGGTTCGCTTCCGTTTCCTCGGCTGCATTTCTTCCCGGTGATTCGGTTCAGTTTTATCATCCTCTTGAAGTCTCTCGGTTCCACTTTCTTTGACATGATCTCTTGATTTTGAGAAATCACCATTGTCCATTAGATCCGCGGAATTCTTTTCTCGTGGGGAGCTCGTATCCGATCCGCTCGTTTCAACAGCATCTTTGTCCGTCTCTATTAAACCTTTATCCTGCCCTTTCGTATCATCACCCTGATCCACATGTCGGTTTCTGGCATTAAACTGGTTTTCTTCTTGGAAAGCGGAATTTTCGGCCACAGTCTCACTCATGTTACTACCTTTAATATTAAGATTTGAAAATTCTTTCTTCGGTACCAGTAATGAGCTTCCAACCGTACTTTGAGCCTCCTAGTAGGAATCAAAACATAGTTATCAGAAAACGCTGTTTAAGTAGCAAATAGCGTTCTGGAACCGACAGTCCAACGCGTGAAATTTGGCGTTCCGGTCACTATACAACAAATAATCATAATTTTTCAACTTCGATTGAAAATAACAAATAATAATAATAGTAAATGAAGATCTACGTGTTATACTCCTACATGTAAGCTATTTAATATGTTTTGATTAACTTATATTGTATAAGAAATATTTTACGAAAAAAAATGAAACACGTTTCGGATAAACAAAAACATTTGTTCCATAGAGCCTACCCCTAATGTTCTACATTCCAGTTTTTGTACGTTCCGCAATCCAGGTAACTGTGAATCAAAATCTATTTCTTAGATTTTTATGTTAACTTCGAAACACAAAGAACATCACCGCGATCCAACGTTTTCTAATGTAACATGACCATTGCAATAAATGTCCAAAATAGCCCCCAGATGACACGGGAATCAGGTGGCAGATCGGGCCGCCACCTCAGCTAAAACACACGTCATTTTTTACATGTGCCAATCAGTGTATCGCACAATACTTCCTAGTACAATTGAACAACAAATTGATCCAACTGTTTTCTCGACAACTCCTAAATCGATGTTTTAAACCCAATTAGCAACTAATAAATTTTGGTAATGTAAATTCACTAAATTAGTTTTGCAATCGTATAGAATATTCAGATTGGGAATAAAATACAATTTCACGACTCACCTGATGCTCTTCCTGGAGATCGGTCCTCTTAAACTTCTCCCAAGATGTCGACCCCTCAAACTTGCTTTCCTAGATATACTCGAACAACATATTAGTAAGGACAAAACGGAAACTGAATATATCAATAGAGGATAAAAAGTTTTACATGAACTCGATTTTCTTCAAATTCAGCGGTATTGATCAGGGATTCTAATTGGTTCAAGAATACCCTGCGAGGAAAGGAAAAAAAAATGCATCAGAAAAACACATTAACCTCGTTGCAACTTAATCAAAACTTGCATAAAATTATTGAATTGTTATTATCATAAAAACAACATTTAAGAAATTGGTTGTATGAGATACAAGGATATTAAAATGTCATCGCAGATAAGATTGATGTGGGAAAGCCGAAAGAGCATGGATTGAGACGGAGAAAAGATATAATGGACTATTTAACAAATTATATTTTAGTACAGCTAAACAACAAAAGGCATTAATATATACGAAGGACTACGACGTCACTATCTTCAACTGAATTTGGTTATGGTACCGGGAAACTATGCCTTCATAATAACTACTGAGCGGGTTGTGTTTTGTGTCGTGTTGGTAGTTTAGTATTCTGTGATATGGGTCAACCCAAATACGACCCAATTATCAAAGGGTTGAGTTACACAACCTATTTATGAGCGGGTTGACACAACAACACAACACGGTCAACACATTTAAATGGTTGGGGTGAAAACTACACGACAGGACCTGACACAAGGGTAATTTGTGACATGACATGTTTGAAAAATTGCAACTTTACCCTTAAATGAGCGGGTTAGTAAATATGGGTTACACGACTCGTGTGTAACATGTGTTAGGCGGGTTCGACACAATTAGCAAAACGAGTTGGGTTATCTGACACAAACACAATAAAGCTGAACCCGATCCCACTTATTTGTGTCGTGTTCATGTCGAGTATACAAACACATATGACCACTCAAAATTGCTAATACTAAGTATTTAACTAGTTAGCAAAAGAATCAAGGGAAGAAAGTGATTGGGGTATTAATCACCTCAAGAGCTGCACATCCTCCTCATTTAAGAATATCGGAATCAAAGATTCAGCGTGACTCAGCAACGAACCTACACAAACAATATGATCATGAGAACACAAAACAATTTGCATCCATTCAACCGAGGACAATGATAATTACGCAGGTTTCTGCACACTGAGACAGCTCTTCGGACATCAGAAGTAAAAGAAAACCCGGGTAAGGTTCTAGATGGATCCATTTGCAAGCACTCCAGAAATTTGTGAATGAAGAGGTTCCGTTCTTGCTCTGTATAATAAAACACAACACCGACAATGAAAAGTGATTAACTGCAGAAACTTGTCATTAACAATTTGAAGAAAAACGTGGGTTAAGAATTGACCTTCACAGACGTTGGGAACAAAACAGTGAAGGTTCGCGATTAGTTTGACTAATAGCGATGACCTCTGATGTGAATACGAAGCCTGGGGCATCTTATTGGGAAGTAAAGTAAGTTCGAAGTTTTTTAAATTTGATAGGTCAGTTGAGGATAATGTATCCAAAAGCCATCCCGCCGCAGCACATATGTCATACTCTACAGTAGCATCTTCTTCCTTTGGTGGGAGATGAGAAGAACACCAAGCGGATAAAAAGTCATCATGCGGGAGAGAAAATATTGCAGCCAATACTTCGGTCTGGAGGGGCATAATAAGACACAGTCACAATTAATTGTCATGAAGGACACATTAAAAACACAATGCACACACACACACACACAATTTATTCATCTCATTACTATATTAGTAGTTCTTGTAGAAAAAAAATGATTTTTCAATCATCAAAATTATCAAAAACTAAAGGACCCGACTTAAAGTGGTCGAATGGAACATATTGAGTAGCTGCAGGGGTCGGAAGATAGCTTACAAAGCAGATCGTAACATACGATCTTAAATTTGAATCATCTGAGAAGATATCAGCTAGCCGCATTGCACTGAGTTGCAAAAGCCCCATTGGGTTATTTCTGCCAGCGCAAGCACCGACAAGTCCTGGATCCCTAGTGAAAGCAATCTTTAATAACTCGAGAACCTGCAACATGACAACGGTGTGAATGGCTAGTATCTTCACAGTCAGCATTGTTAATAATAACAAGAGAGATTATAGAATAGTAAACGCCGATCAAAAGAAAGATCTTCCTGGATACAGCTTGCAGATCACCCATCTCTCACGCTCTCACTTAGGGCTTGGTTCAGTCTTGGGCCGTACATATTTCGGTCTGGTTTTGGACCGATGCACAATCCTGCTTACTCAATATAGCAGTACACTTATATATCGAGTGAAAAGTGAACACTGACCTGTGATGTCACGGACTTCACCAAATCCAGGGTTTTGGGGGAGCTGGAAGCCTCATCCAGGAAGGAAATGCTGTCTGCTTCACAAAGATGCAACAACTGCAAAAAAACAAGAATGTTTGGCAAAATCAATGATAAATATTTCATTTATCATAGCTTAGGTATCCAAAAAAAAAAAGGATTTAATTTGTTGAGGCTTACAATTGATAGCACTTTAGATTTCATTCGAGATAAAGCAGCGACAATCTTGGAGCATTCCATAAAAGGTTCGGTGATATTTAACTGCAAGATGGCTTGAGCCAGAAAGAGAATGCCACCATTTCCACATACGTTCTGGAATATGTCCAAAAATGGATAATACACATTGTATTAAAATGATGACCAACCTTGAGCTATCAATATCAGTTGAAGTAGAGAGGAGAATCTTAAATTTATACACGTCCCACAAAGCAAATCTCGCATGCAAAAGTCAATGAAGCGTGGCTATCATTTGATTGTTATATAATTAATGCTACTGCAACCATAAATATTTTCTTCCAAATATCCACTTTCCCCGGCTGCTGCGGTACTGACTAAGTAATACTCATTACATCCCGTAATATTTATTTGTGAAAATAAGCACAAAGCCACAAATGTTAATAAATGTATATTAAATGCAGTTATACTACATAGTTTTGTCTTCAATCTCGGGTGCTCAAGGGAAAAATACACACAAATGATAAATAACTTTATTGCTTGCCTGATATCTTGCCCGAACCCAACCTCACACTGATGGGTAGCGTTTGGATTAACAATTTGGAATGGGAATGACATTCTCATTTCAACGCTGTTCTCATGACCAAAAAGTCTTCATACAAACATGATGAACTGGAATCTCATTCCCATTCCGATTCTTGATTTTCATTCCTAAACAAAAATTCTAATCCAAATGTTACTTTAATGTCAAACGAACCCCACTCCCAATTCATTGTACGGAACACAAGGCCTTAAAGAAGAAGTTTACGTAAAAGAGATATTTGCCAACTTATGACTTCATCTCAAATACATAGAATAGGAGACAAGTAAAGAAACCTGATTCCTGAGAAGACGCTCCCGGAACATTTTTTGTTGGCACAGTGATAGTAGAAATTGTAATGAAGCTTCACATTGTTGACAAACATAGTTAACCATTTGTTCAGCTGATAGATTTGATTTTGAGCAAAAATCATGTTTAGCTGACAGCATGATCTGCAGAAACCTAATGTTCACTCGAATAGCATCAACAGTTATATCTGTAAACATGTCAACCTGATACCCAAAAAAAATGTCAGGATCAGTTAAGTGCATAGAAGCATTGACGTGCAGAAGAATTAGAGGTCACAAGAACAAAAATATAAACAACAGATAGAAAAACAAGATCAACCAAAACCAAAACCGCAGAACATTGCATGAACAAGCAAGGACATGACTTTTGGATAAGAATAGTTTAAATGAATGTTTTCCACAAAGAGATGTATGTCCTTCATAAAACATTGCAATTCAATCTTTCAAGCAAAACATGTGGATTTAAATTGTACCTTAGGGTGCGCAAGTAATACAATAGCAAGATCTTGCCACTGTGGACATATAAATCCAGTTAATAGATATAGACTGCATGCCACCAACGCTGAATGCATAAGGGGAATAGGACTGGAATTATCGATTTCCTTCATTGTGAAAATGGATACCTCAGTAAAGAACAAAAAGTTAGAAAGATTAACCGTAAAGGGAGAGGTAACAGATTACCTGTTTATATCCACCAAGAATAATTAGCAAGTGAAGCACCAGATCAAGCAACTGTTTTGAAACTCTTACATCTTCAAGTAAAATCTGTAGCAGTTCATGAAAAGGAAAATTTTAGGAGATATGAATATTTTAATCATCCAAATCTTAGATCTTTCAAAATAATTCACAAATATTCACTTATAAAAATGTTGCTGAAATGCACATGAACAAGGAAAACAAGTGGTAGAATAAAGTTCTTGCCAACTGATCATAAAATGAAAACACCATAGCATGTTTCAACATCACAAAATGAGAGAGAGAGAGAAGCTATTTCGTAATTACTAAAAACAACCTGCTCAAGTTTAGCATGTCGAGGTGCTAGCTCAAGTAAAGACTGCAAGAGTCGAGTACCACAGAGCAAGTATCTGAACAATTCTTCATTTCTAGGTTTTGATGCTATCACGGCCATAAGGTGCAAATGAAGAAAACGAGCGAGTTTCTCTCCTTCAATCTGAAAGGTATCTCAGTTTATGTTATGATTGGAAAATAATAACAAAAGAGTAGAAGAACAATAACTGTGATGATGATGTCTGACCTTTATAGACGACCCTTTCTCATTAACAAAGTGAAGAGTGAAATTTTCGGAGTCCTTCAACATTTTATTAAGCTCCTGAGAGCTAAGCCCATGTAGTTCTTTCACTGCTGACACTAAGTCAATGGGCTGCTCATATAAATAAATGAAACTAATTATATTGTTGCTTAGAAACTAGAAAGAGATCATGAGAGAAATGAATCCAACAATGGAGTTACACTAGGAAAAAAATGAAGATAGTAGTCAAAGAGAAACAAACAGTAATCCCAAGCCCCAAAGAACGAGGAAACAGAAGCCAAAGGGACTGATGTAGCCAACTTACCGTAGCTTTTTTTTTTTTTTTTTTGATCAGCAAGCTTACAAAACTTACCGTAGTTGAGATAAATGTTTTACTTGTTTGAATAGAGTTGATAAAACTTACTTGTTCAGAGCTAGAAGATGGTTCTTCCTTAGCACGCTTCATTCTTGAGAATCTAGAGCCAGGATGAAATTTTGCATAAGAAAATTGTGAGAACAGGGCAAATTCAAAATTCTAAAAAGAAAGGGTTATATGTAGTGCACTATAATAAGGAAAAAAATAAGAAGCTGTTGACATTAGAAGCCAATCAAATTCTTGCATTCTTTTATTTTAAATGTTACCCCTCGAAAGAGCATACCTCGCATAAATACAGGGAATTAATTGAAAAATTCTCCAAGATATAAAACCGGCAACAGTTACTTGTTTGCATGTTTCTCAATTATTGCTAAGCTTATATTCACCAGCAAACATCTGAATACCCTTTTTGGAAAGTGAACTTCATTAAGTGATTCGGAATATCTGCTCTGTGACAATATCTATCGATACTTTCTTTAAAAAAATGAAAAAGTGGAAATTACTCCATTTAAGACCGGGCAACACGATAAAAACATTTCTGCTTTAGATTTCAGCTTCATGCTAGTTTTTCTATATTTCTGCTGTCGTATATCATACAAATCTTTTTGCTTTCTATACAAATAGACCATTTATTCTATTTATGTTAGCAAAGATGCTTTCAACATGCAAATCCACCATGAGACACTTCAAATCAAAGAGAGCGAAAAATAGAAAGGCATTATGTGATGACAAGCATCAAACTTTTCACGAGAATGTGCATTTATGAATAGTGTGAGATCTCTATGGCATTTTTTTTCTTTCCTTTTTGCATTTAGCAAAGTAAACTATCAAGCACCAAACCCACAACTTCCCACCTTTCAGTTCAAAATCTGTGGATACCATTATTAACGTCGACCCTTACATTCATAACAACCCAAAAGTTCGTTGCTTTAAACTGTTAAACAACTCATTCTTTTTCCCCGTTTCCTTTGTCATTTTGGATGCAGTTCACATATCTACTGTAACGTGCATTCTTCATGTCAAAACCAAGAGAACCCAGAACTCATAAGCTTCCAATTCTCACATGACTCACTGAATTTAACTTAGCTTCACGAACACAAAAGTTTTGAAATTTATTTGCATAACAGACTCTTAATGCCCAAAACTAACTGATTAATCCATATCCAATCCGGCAAAAACTGCAAAACTTAATTCTATTAATGTTAGCGAACAAGCTCTCAACATGCAAATCCACGCAAGAAACTTTAAATCAAAGAGAGCGAAAAATAGAAAGGCATTATGTTATGAAAAGAATCAATCTTTTGATTCTTTTCATGACCATGCACATTTAAAAATGGTGCGAGATCTCTTTTGCATTTTTTTCCCCCATTTTGCCTCTACCAAAGTAAACTACCGAGCCCACAACTTCCGACATTTCAGTTCAAAAACTGTGGATAACATTATTAACATCGACCCTTACATTCTAAACTACCCGAAAGTTTGTTACTTTAAATGGTTAAAAATTCTCTCTTTTTTGCTCGTTTCCCATATGTAGTTTATATTCTACACCAGAAGTTTATTTATTTACTGTAACTTGAATTCTTTATGTCAAAACCCAGAGAGCCCAAAACTCAAAAGCTTCCAATTCTCACATCACTTACTGAATTTTAACTTAGCTTCACTGACTCAAAAGTTTTGAATTTTATTAGCAGAAAACAGACTCTTGATACACAAAATTAACTGATTCCAGAACTGCAAAACCAACCTGCATTATTACAAATTTGCAATTTGAACCCAATTAACACACACCACACACTGAAACAAAACAACACATTTTAAATTGAAACATATCCAACAAATACAACGATTAAATTGAAAAACGAAATCAACCCAGAACAAAAATACACCAAAAACCCTAGATTTTAACCCAAGCAACCGAATCGAACGTTGAAAACAAAAACCCTACAAATGCATAGAGCTGACAAAGCAGCTGATCCATGAACAGTACTCTACGATAATTAAAAATTGAACAAAAACAACGGTAAATTCCAAGTATTTGCTGAGAACTGACCTGAAACGACCCCGATAAAGCTTCAAAAATGAGATTTGAGAGACGAGAAAATGGAGTTTGAGCGAAAATTAATTTGGCGGTTTTTTTGTTGTCATGAATTGGTTTCGAAGAAGACTCAATTTTTATTTTTACGTTATTTTCATTTATATATATAGATATACACACACAGTATTTATTTCTTATTTTTTTTGTCTTAAAGTGATAAAATCCAATCTTGCTGTGCTGGTGATAGTGACTAACGTGCGCTTGTGGTGTTCTATTCACAACTCAACTAGAAGGCAATTCGGGTTTTTGGTCGGATATTCTCGGGTATATATCCCCGACTTAGAAAGAGCGTTGGTTGCAGATTTTGGGTCGGGTTCAGAATTTTATGTCTAAAATTATGCGGATTTTTGCGGGGTTAGAGCTTATAATTTCGACTACACTCGGCAAAGTTGGTTGCAAGTCTAAATGAGTCGGGCAAAAACTGCACTTACTTTATTGAGTTAATTTTCATCTATTGTAACGTGTCTTGCTACTTAATATAACAAGTTATGATTGATAAAATAAAAATTGTTAAATAAAAACGCATTATTTTTTTTATGACTTGACTTGTATTGCTGGACGTAATTTAGATGTGGGTTCTCGAAATCCGGCAAACATTTTTTTATGGATTCAGGTCGCATAAAATAGGTCTGACTCATTTTCGAGACGGGTCAACTAAACGCGTGACTTTACATGCGAAAATCGTCCCGAAATGAATATATATTATGCATTCTGAATCTAGAAAAAATGTGAATTTTTTGGATACATGCAAATTTGGGTCCAAATACACACAAGTTGTACTAATAATTAAGGTGAATTAATAATTTCAAATTTTCTATGATTGAAATTGTGAATTGTGGGTCCATTTTTGCAAAATAACGATGATAATAAATACAAGGATATGATTTTTTCTTTTACATGTGCATGCTGCATGTATATGTTTTATGGTACATATATGTCTATGTTCATTTTGCAAACTCAGATTCAATTTTACATTTTTCACTCCATATTTCAAATTAGAGTATAATCAATTTTGTTCGATAAACTACTTTACTTTTTTAATAATTAAGCTACACAACAGAAGAGCAGGGAGGGTCTCCTTTAAACTTTAAATCTCACTTTTTGTTGTCGGCAAGAAAGCTCGAACTTGAGACCCCAAAGAGAATCTAAAACGGTTAAACCGTTTGGTCCAACATGTCTTAGTGTTCGATAGGTAATTATTATTCGAAAAAGATTCAAAAATGTTCTATTTCAATTTATCAATAATTCATTTTGTTTTAAATTGATAGTCAATCTTATTTTTAATTTTAAGAAAGAGTACTCTTATAATTTATTTCGCTTCTACCGTATGTTTCTGAGCTCGGGTTGCATGAGACACATCAATTTTAAAGTCAGTCCGGTCGGACAAACTCGGACGAACACACCTATTTTACCTACAAAATCCAAGATCTAAACCCGAATTCGACCCGAAACCCTGATTGCAAACTTTACTAAATTGCTTCATACAATGTGATCAAACTAGGACCTAAAAATGTTTGTTCGAATAAGCTTATAAGCCGATCAAATCAAAATGTTCAATTGCAAATAGCAAGTAGTTTTTTCTTCTTCTTTTTGTGTTTGATAAATGCATTAGACATAATGTATTTTGCTTCAAGGCTTTGTGTCGCCTTCTCAATTGGTTCTTCGCATCCCACGAAAACTGAAAATTTCTGTTACGATATAGTTCATATGTTTAGTACTGTAATGTAATTGACATTGATCATCTTAGCAATTGAAAATTGCTTTGAGAAATGCTTATACCACAAAAAATCAAATGGATCGATCACTGCTTACCACAAAAAGGATGTTTCCGAGCTACGAGTGTGTCTATATATATGCAAATCAACAAAGTATCCATCGACAATACAAGGATCAATGTGAACTAAATTCAACAGAATTTTAACATTCAGAATAATAATTTATATACACATCATAATCTCGCTCCTCTTAACTATAAAACCCGAAAATATCGACTATTGCTGGATAGAACCTGTTCCAGGGGATCTTCGAGACTAGTTTCTGCAATCCAGCAAATGTGAGGAAGTTGAGCAATTACTACTTCGGGACTCCTGCACAACAGAAACCGCAGTCGGGTAAGTATGAAAAATGGATATCAATCTCCATATCTCAAAACGAGCATCTACATTTTTTTCTTTTGCTTTTTGTGCAAATTTTATGAATGAGTTAGTGTTGACCTCACAAGGAAACGGACATTAATAGTTATTCATGCATAATTGATTTCTTTAAAAGAAATGTCACATTTTAGACAATTTATACCAAAAAGGGTTGATCTATCATGTGCAAGAGGCATAAGAATTCAGGTTTTGTATATTTTATATTTGTTTACTAACTTTTATGTATTTTCAAGGTAAATAAATAATACTAAATACGAGTCCCTATGAACCTTAACTTATGCATAGAAGAGCTTAGAAAAAATGACGACCTCTGTCACGGATAAATGATATGCTTTTCTTGATTCATGCATTCAGCTTATGAAGTGTAAAACCTCTAACTACAGTTCCTAATGCGATAAATAAGTATTTTTTAGGGAAAATCTTGATTTTATCGGGTCAAACCATAATGAATCGCTCACCGTAAGCATATATATATATATATATATATTAATGTGAAGCGCTGATCAAAAGAAAATATATTAATGCGAAGTAGATGGTGTTAATATTTTGCGTACCTGAAGTTTCTGAAGCTCTTCCGGAATCTCTTGGGAATTTCAACGACCTTAAGTTGGTGGCCCTAAGTGAATGTGTTAAAGGAACATCTACCTCCTTGTCGTGTTTGTCTTCATCGTCATGAGCCTCTTCGTGATCGGATGCACTGATTGAATCCTCTTCTTCACTTGAACATTGCTCGTCAAAGAGCCTCTTTCCTTCCAAATGTGGACACTTACGTGGACGACCCCTTCGTTTCAC